>JAJMKR010000028.1:0-61353 GCA_030563945.1 Geotrichum australiense | reverse complement strand
TAAACTTGCTAAACCATTGCAATTTTGTGGTTCATCATAAGATTCCATACAGTCTTGAGATCATTTCAAAGTAAATTTGTTTGATAGATCTTACCGACTTGAATTTTTACAGAATCAAAAACTAACTTGAAATTGATATGAAAAACAGGACAACAATTGTAGCTACAAGAAACATAGTTTGTATAGTGATATTAATATTATCAATACGTTCCCAAAATCACTTTCAAATTCACAATGTTTTTAAAACCCTTCCTCAGTCCTTTCTTCACCTGTGCCATACATTGATCAAACAAATGTGTCTCGTTATTTTGATAGTTGCAATGTACTGTAGTTATATTTTGACCGTCCTGTACAGAAAAATACTTTGAAAAGGCTAATATTTAACTGGTTAAAAATTTTGTGGTATTAGTATATCCAGAAAGATTTATAACCCAATTATGTTTGATAAATTGATACTGAATTTAGCTTTTAGTTTTATCATCGTATTCTGGGTAGCGACATGTAATCTGAAAATAATTGAAAGGTCCCAGGGGGTTTCCCTGCATTTTCCTATCTTTTGATTCATTAGCAATGCAAAACGTTCTTCAACATGAAGGTTAGTTTGTACAAGTTTGATCAAAATTCTTGTTACAACTAGGTACGATAGGTATGATTTCTGGTGCAAAATCATTGCACAGATTTTTAAGAATTACTGAGCAATTTCAGAACATCAAACAATTAGGAGGAAACTCAATGACAAATGTAGTTGCAAATGCTATTGTGAATACATCTTCAATGGGTTTTTTTGTTTCTTTTTCTAAGGCTTGGAACTTTTCTAGTCATGGTACTAAAAACATCTCTTTAAGAGAAAATATTGAGACAAAAATCTCTCTTTAGCCCTCGTACCTCTGTGTCAACCCCACAAATAGAGTATTCAACCTTCTAGAAAAAGCTATTACCAAATTCTAATATCAACTTATGTCGATAGTTCTAGAGTTTCAATAATATACTGTACGTACTGTAGTATGTTTCTTAGCCAGTTGAGCTGTACTGCAATCCCTGTTTTATGAAAATAACCTTTTCCAAGTTGTTCAGTTTATTACCCATGTGCACCACTAGTACACTTTGTTCAGTTCAACACAAAGATATTTATCAGCTTTCAATGAGGCCCCATACAGAGCAATAGCTATACTAATGTAAAAAAGTTCTTGAAAATTCAATAGAAAAGTTTCACAAATATCTAACTTTGTACGTCCATTGCTGGGCTGATGAATCAATAACAAATTTAGCTGCAAAACATACCATTAGTATGTCTTCATAAGAAGTGCACGCCCGGAAATAGGTTTAGTGTTACTTTTTGCTGATGGTCATTCTACCTTCTGTTCTCAATTTTCTTAAGCAACACAATGGAATTTCTCGTCATATGGTTACTATTGAAGAAGTAAATCCACAACTACTAAGCCATTTTTACAAAAACTGTTTCTGAGGCGATGGAAACATTTTGGTTGCTTAATATTTTTGGAGAAGGTAGTTAAAGTAGCTGGCTATTGGTGCTGAAAAACATTGATGCTAATTGTAATCTTTAGACTTGTAGCCGGCCCCTCATCTTTGAGAATGTATGTTTGCAACCAGGTAAAGTAATACTACAATTTATCGATATATTTTATCCAAATAGGGTTTCTCTTACTAGTAGCTACTCTTTTTGAAAAAAATGCGCATTGCTCCTAAATTTTGTCAAATGCACTCTAAAATTGTTTACCATTTGTCAAAAAAGATTTTACAGATTTCTAGTGAAAAATAATATAAAAAGTTCCAATGAAATTGTGATTTTTAATTGGTAAATTTGTAAGGTCCACTCATAGATTGCAAATCTGTAAAATAATTGAGCCTTAAATTTACCAGTAATAAGTTATTATCAACAATACATTTTCAGGAGTAGAGTCAACGCTACACAAAAATTATGAGTATCTGCTCTTTTGTTGGTAATATATCAATATAATTAGGAAGGGGCCTATTTCTCAACTACCAGGGCGTGGCAACTTTTGATTATCCGAAACCCAATCAACCTTCGTCTAGTATCATACCAGTGAAATTTTATTTATTGGCATCAAATACCTGAGGCATCAGTTCAAATTCTGTCTGGTTATATCACCCCTCGAGTCAATATTATCATTGGAGATGGATTTTTACAATTTGCGCTTAAAAGTTAGTCAATACGACTATAGTCTCACTACAATATACTGACCTGTATCTTAATAGGATCCTCAAATACAGATTATAGAGACTCGAACGTGACTTTAATACTGAGAACTTTTGATATAATATATTAGAAGTCACTAAAAACTTCAAGGTGAAATCGTGAATATTATAGAGCCATTGATGGAGAAGCCCCGTTTTTGTACTAGCCATTTAGTTTTCATTAGGCCTGCATGTTTCAGATAATGAAAAAGGGCCTTTTATCTGTGGTACATATATTTTGTATTGAATGTTTAGGAAACATAATATAAGCGTTTGCAAATATATAATATGATAATTTTTGAAGTGGAAAGTAATTAGTGATGAATCCCCAGGCTCAAATAGGGATCTGGTAAAGTGGGAAAGTGTTTGTATCAAGTTTGTAATATTTTTGTTAACTCGCAATGCGATTTTTATGGTGGATTTAAGCCCGATCAGTGATGAGATTTTCAATTAACCACAACCACACAATATCTGATTGTCGGAGTTGGTTCAGGGATTATAAAGGGGGTTTATCTTGATATTTTAAATTAATTGAGCTCAGTGACATGTCAGTATACTACAATATAAGCTAGTCCGACGAGCAACTGCTATGTCCATGCATTATTTCAAGTTCGGGAAACTTTCAGTAATTGGCTGAATGATGCTCGATTTACCCCTAAATCAGAACAAATATTTTCTAATCAGTTATAGTTCATTCGATTAATTCAAAAGTATCGAATGTCGTTTCTATACTAGTTTCCAGCGTATGTCGCCGATGCAGTTCAATACTTTGTTTTGCAAAAACCAAAGAAATTGTTGATAGGAAAACTAGTATTCCGTCCAGCTTAGAGAGCATACTATCATAATTATTCTTCCTACCGCTAATCTAAAGTACTATTGAAGACAGTCCAATTCCACAACTAGCATTCGGCATACATCTACTCTTTCATTAAGCTCAGGAGCTATTTTTGCCTACGCTTTTCATCAAGGCCTGTCATGACAATCTTAATCTAAAACTTGTACAATACATGAATAGCACTCTACAAAAGTGTATACAAAGTAGGCAATATCCTTTGTTTCACTTTTTCGTTGATAGATTTGAACAACAGTAATGTGTAATTTACCTGAATGATATCGAAAAAATATGGAAACCGATACGAAAAGTGATAATTGAAACAAACAATTTAGGAAAGTGGATGACTTCTCTTGACTCTTATTCCCAGTAAACTTAACACAACCTTCAACAAATACATATCTATAATACTTCATGAAAGGATTGTGTTAGTAATTGAATACCCGTTTACTATAGAAATATAAATAGAATTTATTTTGATTTGATGCTAAATCTCGTTGAGACGACTGGATTATAGACCTATTCTATATAGCGCCATACTGTTGATTATATATACATTTGTATACGCACGTCAAACAGAGTACCATCGTAGCAAATACCCCAACAATTAATACCCGCTACTAGCTCTCTCCTGTTTTTGCCCATGTTTCCTATTAACATACTCCACAACCTGCGAATTTCCTTCTTTCGTGACAAAAAACTTTCTCTTTGCTGGTGACTGCCACACGACAACACCCAACTGGTTCGCATAATTGGCCACTTTTTTATACTCCTCAAAGTTACCGAAATTCGTGAACAAGTAGCCTTCAGTTGCTTTAATTCTATCCATTTCAATCTGCCACAGCTTTATTTGGTCCACAACGGTTGGAGGCAATATGTTTTCCGATTTTTGCATTTGCGGATGGGCATGTACAGTTAGGTATGTAATAATTTGATCAGCTGTGATACCATTGGTTAAAGCTGCTCGCACTGACTCTCGTGTGATGTTTCCTGCTACCATATTGGCAAATCTAGATTTGAGATTTACAAAAAGATTGAGAACGGCAATTTGGAGAGGCGAATCAGTGTAAGCATAAACTCGGAAATTCGTCTCAAGAATAATGAATCCGCCCGAAGATGAAGGCTCAGATGTGGCGGCATCTACAGATGCAGAAGCGCTGCGAACAGTGGCAGTGGCGTCGGACGTTAGTGTGGTCGCAAGTCGAGTTGGATAAAAACGCCTTGAAGAGGACTTGCGTTGGTAGACAATGCCGTAGTCGCGGAGGTCGTCCAGCATTTGTACCTGTGTTACACTCAGAGCTGACAAGGAGTAATCCTTCCCAAGCTCCAAACTTCCAAGCATGAAAATAAAATTTAGCACATCAACGTGATCCATCATCAGTTTCTCTGACATACTGAGATACTGTAGTAGTAAAGTCCATATCTGAGCTTTCACATCTTGAAGTAAAAATTGAAATCCTTTACTTGTAATTGAGCCATTTTGCATAAGTCCGCTATGATGTAGCAGTGACAGAACGCTTTCTTGAGGAGTCCGGCTGGTTTGTGTTCCTACCATGTAATGTAATATTGATTCCCAGCGTTCCTTAGCATGCGCATCTAAAAATGGTATATCAACCTTATGTTTGTCCTCGGTGTCGCAAGCAATACCAAACGAACTAGCCTCTCGACTACCTGTCAATGCATTTCGAAAACTTTCTCTGAATGTAGTGTTTAGCGTTATCATATGATGTTTTTCTTTGATGATATGAAGAGCCTTGAGCTTTTTGTGTGTTTCACCTTGTAGCCTGGAAAGTACAACGGTTAGTCATTTTTTCAACAGTTAGCGCCAAATCTTCCATAAAATTGAAATTACCTTTGACTATTAGTATTGACAAGTGTATCCAGATTATCTAAAGGCATAGGATCATCTCGATATAGCATACCTAGAACTAGATACTTAGCAAGTCCAGGTAACAGTCTAAAAATAGCAAGACAAGTTGCAGGCTACAAATGTTGTCAATACAAAGTATCAATAGTCGATCATATAAAAACATACTGACAAATAAAGCCTCGTCAAAATAGTCTCCGGCAATCCTTCCAGGTATTCGTTAACGCTTGACATTTTCAAAGATTGCTTTGAAGTAATTAATCTAGTTCAATTCAGATCATGTTATACACAATCTCTTTTTGGTCACAGAACTAGAAGTAAATCAATCCACAATCAAAATCAGGATAATATTGAAATTTTCCTCTTTTCAAGGATTGCATCAACCCTAACCTCTCTCAATATTTGAACACGAAATCATCTATTTTGCATTGTTCCCTTCACACCCTTCTGATAAACAACATCGACACAAAACCAAGGACACAATGGTGAGTGACTATGTCTATAGAAATATCTTCAATTGAACGACGTGTTAACAATTTTTTTTGAACTTTTACTAGCCTTCAATTCGAAACGCTCATAATGATTTGATTGTAAGTTTGTTTGTGATGGATATACTGGCCACACCCCGTTTGGATCCAAAAGTGTTTCTTATTAACAGCCCGTTTTTTCCAGCATGATGCTGTACTAGACTACTACGGCAAAAGATTGGCTACATGTTCTTCAGACAAAACCATCAAAATTTTTGAAATTGATGGTGAAAACACCAAGCTGATAGAGACTTTAAGAGGGTAAGTAACTCCAAATTCATCAAATCTTCTTCAAACCGAATTCAATTCGATTCAATTTAGTATGCGGCAATACTAATAGCATATTATGATTTTTGTAGACACGAAGGACCAGTCTGGCAAGTTGCTTGGGCACACCCTAAGTTCGGTGTTATTCTTGCCTCCGCTTCTTACGACGGTAAAGTTTTCATTTGGCGTGAAGATGGCGGTAAATGGACCAATATTGCACAACATACAATTCACCAGGCCTCTGTGAACTCCATTTCGTGGGCACCTCAGGACTACGGTGCTCTTCTTTTATGCGCTTCATCGGATGGTCAAGTTTCAGTTGTTGAATACAAAGATGGTGGTAAGCCCAACTCAACTTCAATTGTTGCACACACTGGTGGTGTTAATGCCGCATCCTGGGCTCCCGATTCTAAGCGATTCGTGAGTGGGGGAAGTGATAATTTGGTCAAAATCTGGAAATTCGATGAAACCACCAATAAATACGAGGAGGAAAGTACACTCGTGGGACACGAAGATTGGGTTAGAGATGTTGCTTGGTCACCATCTGTTTTATCGAAATCATATATCGCTTCTGCATCGCAAGATAAGACAGTTATTATTTGGACTAAGAATGAGGGTGACAAAGAATGGAGCAAAAAGTTGCTTAAGGATGACAAGTTTCCCGATGTTGTGTGGAGAGTTAGCTGGTCTTTGTCGGGTAATGTGTTAGCAGTTTCTGGTGGTGATAACAAGGTCACATTGTGGAAGGAGAACTTGAAAGGTGAATGGGAAAGTGCTGGTGTTGTTGAAGAGTAGATAACTTTTTGAAAACAATCTGTGTATGAACAAGAAGTATATTTTTCTTTCTAATGTATTATTGAATCGCAATATGAAACATATTGGACATACAAAAAAGACTTCTGGGGTTGACATAAATTAGGCGAATAACAACATCGTAATATGTATTGAGATTACTGAAAGTCACTTTAATTATCGCTCTCTTTTGTTGCTTTAGTACACTTTCAATTTTCAGATTCAAAAAACGTTACATATTAAAGAGTGAATCTGAAATCTTTTTAAACATTTCATTCTCTGTCACCAAACATCAATTATATCATACAATTCATATTCATGTTTTTAAAACAAGATAAAATTACGTATCGGTTAGACCCATAAGGAATTAGTCTTCAATTATATACTGTACATTTTGTCTCAAGCTGAAGAACTTGATTGACAGTCTAACATTGATCTAAAATAATCAAAGCATGTCATCTATTCGGGATTGTTGTACTGTATGTGCACGTCAATTCTAGATATGTCGATGAATCGATGATATCATCTTACTTCATCGTAACAATAAGATTATAAGAGATTACTAGATCTATAACTTGATGAAACATCATGATCAATAAATAAAACTAGAGCCTACTATAAGCAGAATTCAAATCAAGTGTGAAAACTACCATTCTATATAAAAACTGGTATTAATCTTGTAAGAGTAGCAGTATGGTAGAATACTTTTGTTGATAATATTGATACACGTCAAGAGAACGGGCCCTAAAATATAAAGATCCCTCAATGATATATCATAAACTCAGATGTTCGTGATCCCAGATATATTAACTATCGCTACGTTTATTACCATGCTAAAGATATTGGAAAATTTCAACTGAGCTTCTATGATAACAATGTTAAATTCTTTACACATTTAAGCACCGTTATATAGCATTCAGCAATGATTTCCGGAGTGCTTTCCAATTTTTGTTGTGCCTATTTATTACAATAAGAAAATTTGAACATCAATGGACTTATCAAACACTCAGCATATGGGGACTTGGCTCAATAAAAAGCAATTAACACTTGCCTTTTCATTTGTTGTCGTATCTAACGATTGTTTTAGAATTGTATAATACGTATAATAAGCTTGGGTTCATTGGTTGTTACATCAAAGCTCAACCCGTTTTAGTATAAATCAGACCAATAAACAATCATCTCAAAGTGACAGCGAGCCAAACCCATAAAAGTTGAGGCATTAAGATCTGAATGCTTTACAACTTTATCAAGATAATAGTATAGCCCACTCAAATTACATTACTATGTAAGATTCACATAAACTGCTTGGTTCATTATATACTGTCAACTGTTAAAAGTAGAAAGTGTGAGCCGTACTAAATGTTCATAGGTTTTGCCAGCCCTACTATCGTTTATCTAAAACGATATTACCATCTTACTTTGTCAAAAGAAAAAGAAAAAAGTTCTGTTCAACCTATATTGTATGAGTTAATATCCATAAAACAGCCAGAACAATCACAGATATTTCTATTTTTGACATTATCAACATACCTTAAAAAACATTCTTTATACCTGATTTTACTTACAAAATGCTTTTTTGTTATTGGAGGAAAAAGTTTAGCAGAGTAAACGAGAAACATTTTGCCAATCAGACTAGTTTCAAAATCCAACGTTCTTCTACTGTTTATTGCATTCAAATATAGATTTACTAGCTCAATCCACTTATATTAATTTCACCCTCCAGCTACCGTTGCCGGTGAAAGCATTAAATTCTTGTAGCTAAACAATTAAACAGCTATTGACTGATTGAACTTTTAATGCCGTATAGACCATTTTGTTGCCTGATCAAGTAAATGTATATAATATGTCACAGATATCTTGATTCTATCTATCGATATTCTGAGGCCAAAAACCTTTTCCATATCTAGCCATGAACTCCCCAGTTGAAGACCTTGCAGAGAAGGACTTTTTTGTCGAAAAAGTTTTCCAAGTCAGTGACAGTCAGGACTCATCCTACGATATCGAACGCGCGGAACGCAGCAATGTTGACTCTACTTGGACACAAAAGTTGAAGTTAAGGTTCAAGGCTCTATTTGCTCCAGCTCTTGAAAGTAGGAAAGAGAGATCTGATGAAGAAAAAAGGTTCTTAAGAAAGCTGGATATTATTCTAATGACATATGGCTGTTTAGCGTATATGATCAAAAGTATTGATCAAAGCAATTACCTAAATGCCTATGTATCAGGTATGAAAGAGGATGTGAGTATTGGGATAGAAAATCGTTTTGTATGGTTAAAATACATCAATGTTAACATTCTTAAACAAGTTAAACATGAACGGGAATGAGCTAAATTACTTGGCCACATTTTTCACAATAGGATATGCAATTTTTTTGATTCCATCGCAAGTCGTTATTACTAAAGTCAAACCAAACTACTGGCTTCCTCCACTTGAGTGTGTTTGGGGAGGTATAACCGCTCTCTGCGCAATCACTAAAAATGTTGAAACGATGTATGGCCTTCGGTTTATCATTGGTGCAGCCGAATCTTCTGCCTGGCCCGGAATGATGACAATTTTCATGAATTGGTATACTCCCACAGAATTTGCTACCCGTGCCGCCTTATTGTCGGTTGCTGGGTCTGCCGGAAACATGATGGCAGGAGCATTGCAAGCTGCATTGTATAAAACTTTGAACGGCGCACATGGAATGGCCGGTTGGAGATGGATGTTCTTAATTAACGGACTAATGACCATTGCTATCTCCATTATTGGTCATTTTGCAATCCCTGATACTGAAAAAGGTGCACTATGGATGTCCAAAAACGATCTTACCACCGGACGTGCCCGTATGGAACGAATCGGTAGAAAGACTAAAGCTAATTTTAAGTGGGTAACTTTCAAAGATGTTCTTTCTGACCGGAGAGTCTGGATGTTCTTAGGTGTTTATGGTTTCCGGTCGTTGTCTCAAAAAGCTACTCACTACTTTAATCTTTTCATCAAAGCTATTACCCTAGATGATGGTGTCACCCCTCGTTATAATGTTGAACAAGTCAATCTTATTCCAATGATTGGATACGGTACTGAAATGATAGCTGTTCTTTTCTACTCAAAACTTTCCGATATGACCGGAAAAGGTCACTGGCTCATAGGGTGGCAACTGTTATTAACTATTTTTTCTCTCGCAGTTCTTGCTGCATGGCCACCATCTTATGCCTTTAAATTTGCAGCCTACATTATACTTTTCTCTGCTACCTCCGTTACGCCTATTCTCATGTCTTGGATGGCCAGAGTGTGGAAAGAATTTCCAGAAAGGCGTGCATTGATTACAGCGATAGCTGTGCTAATTTCGTATGCTAACGAATCTTGGATGGTTATCGTTCTCTGGCCGGCAAAACAAGCCCCTCACTACAAATATGGGTTTAAAGTGTCTTGCGCATTCGTGGTGATGTCTTTCATTTTTTTGATAATATTTTATCGCACGGTCGGGCCGTGCTTGTAGAGTATAAAAACCTTTGGTATGATAAAAAAACTTTATAGACAATAGCTTCTTAATGACTAAAACAACTATTTATATGAAAATATATATTGGAGTTATGGAACAGCATGTAGGCATAATGCTTGAGAGCCTATCATGTTCATATTTTACCCCAGATAATTTAAGCTGAATGATTAGCAATATTTTAAGGTGCATCTTTGTTATGCGATATTTACTAAAGCGCTCAGAAAAATGATGAAGTTAGTTGAAATTTTTTTATCTTGATCGTTATCCATAAGCTCCTACACAATGGTATTCTACTCAAAGAACCATGTCAAATATTGAACTACTTAACCTGATCCGATCCACTATGATACAAACTGCCAGTTTTTAAAGTACTAATGGCAGCACATCAACTTACCGTACATTTGGTGTATCAACTCAAACAACTTAAATCTGAAGTACCAACTCCACCTTGCCTAGCCCAAAATTGCTTAGCTACGAACATTAAAATTCCCATACAACTTTGTAACTTTTACTTTTCCAATTTTGAGCTGGTGTATTGACAGACTATTTCTACTGTCTGACTCCTTGGTGCCTTAGCATATTCCCCACTCTTATACACACTGAAATGTCTGTCTCAAAAAGGCGCGATACTTACTATTCCCATAGGAGCCCAGACCTTACAAAATCGTTTCCCCCATCAGCAGCGCCATCAGATATCGAATCAGATGACGATGATCTTCCTAGAGAAACGCCTGGTTTTGGAGGTGTAGGAACGAGTTTTGATGATGAATATATTGACAATGTCACGAACTATCCATTTCTCGAAGCTTCTTATAACCATGAGAGAATGGAAAACGATGAGAGCCTACCGGAAAGATTGGAATGGCAAGCTATGTTGTCGTCGGTAATTACAGGTGAGGTAGTGAGATCAGAAAAGAAACGATTAAAAACAACATCAGATACTTCGATGAATGAAGACGAGTTATGGATGGAACTGCGGTCCAAAATCTGTGGGAGAGATGTTGAAGTGCAGAAAAGGGTTGTTGCCAACGCGCGTGTGGCAGCTGAAGCCACACTCCACGAGATTATGGAGTTCAAGGTGACTGCTACCACGTTAGAGGGAGTAATACAACAGGTTAACGAAAATCTGGAAAAGCTGGAATACTGCGAGCAACTTTGGCAGTCAACTCAAATTATGAAAATGAAAAGTGCGCTATATAGAGAGCCGGGGTTCCAAAAGCATGTCGCTGCACTGACTACTTGGTCCACAATAACCGAGTGGATTGATCGAGAAGTCAAACTTTTGCAACGATGGACGGGTAATCAAGCAACGGACCCCACTTTACCACCCGATGGTTGTAAGGTCGGTATGGTAGAAAAGACATCTCTGATCGACCGAATAATCAAACAAGAAGACTTGGTAAAAATTTTTGACGAAAAAATCAAATCAAACATTGGCCCCGTTATAGCTCGAACAAGAGAAGGTCATATTGATCACAAAGTTGAGTTCAATAAAATGGGACTACCAGTTTACAAGGAAGGTTTAGAAAAACTTATGAAATTTCCTATCCAACTTATTCAAGAGCTTGTGAGTCAGAGAATCGTATATGCAAAGAACATGAATTCGGCCTTATTAGTTGATCAAACTATCGATGACTTGTCTCTTTATATGACGATTGCTTTACAGGTTAAGGAAAGAAATGTAGAATATACAGCACCAATCCCAGGTGTCGACTGGATACGTTATAAGCCGGATCCAAAATTTGATGCAATCCTGCTCGAATGTGTGAATCTTTTTTTCGATCTTTCAAAAGGCAAATTTGAACAACAGAGTCACTTTGGTTTCAAAGAAATTGATAGATTTGAGTCACACCATTCATTTCTGCAGAAGGTTGGAAAATATATCATTGGTGGTAATATTGTTGTGGCTACTCAGTCTTGTTCTTTAGTTCTCAAGATGTGTGTCAAGTTGCTGAGCTTTTGGGGTTCTCAGAAAGAAATTGCACCAGTTGGATCCAAAGCGGAAGTAGAAAAGTGGTACGCGCTTACAACAGAACGCATTAGAAAAGCGCAAAGAAAACTTTTGAGATTTTACAAGTGAGTTATATACATTTAATTGTGTTGTCTTTACTTTTACTAACAATCGAAGACTTTTGGCTTCACAATATGAAAACTCAGCTGAGTTTACCTTTAGGTCAGCTCGTTTAAAATGGTTTATGGAGGCACTTAGAAGTACAAACCATTTTTTGGTTTACACAGGAAAGCTTGAGAAGGATGGTATTTACGTTATAGCAGATCCTGAATTGATGGAAGACCATGATACAATTCGTGCCTTGGTTCAGGGATATTCTAGTAAAGCCGATAAGACATCAAGGTACTTAATATTTCTTTCGATTCGTGAACCACTTGCCTGGGAAGGTCGAATTGTCGATGTGGATATACCTATGAAAGAAATCACTTTAAACATAAAGCCTGGTAAGATGAGAATTGTTTGTGAAGGTGGTACGAATGATTTGATTGAAGGACAAAAAAGACTGGGAGAATTCACTGAAAGCAAAGATATCTTTGATGGATCCATCGAATACACATCACAACTTGAAAAGGTTAATAGGGAACTTGCTAAAATGAGAAAACTCTTATTCAAAATATCAATGACCGTTATTCAAGATAGTTGTGAGCTTCGGAAAGTTCTCAAAGGATACCCTGAAACTGTCAATAATCTTTTTGTTTTTGCTCGTGAATTTGGACAAAGAGGTATAAATGTAATGGACGGTTCACGAAGAGGTCAGTTGGCTATACGGCTAATTAATCTTTGTATTGAGTGGCTCAGTTTCATCTGTGATGACTGTGAGCCTTCCGACCCAAAGACATTCAGATGGACAGTTGTTGCTATCGAGTTCACAATGATTATGACAAGAGGAGTTAACATTGTCGCTCTTTCTGATCATCAGTTTACTAAGTTAAGATTGAAAGTTGCAGGCTGCATGTCTCTTTTAATTTCACATTTCGATATCATGGGCGCCAGATCTAAGGCTCAACTCAAAATGGCTCGTGAGCAATCGCAAGTTCCAGATCTTAAAGATGATGTCGAACTGATACAAGAGTTCCATGCAAATGTGGCTCGAAAGCTCGAAGAGATGGAACGGTCTATGCGCACGCAGAATATGGGAAGAGTAATCGAAGAATCTGAAAACAATCCCGATTTATTAGCATTTTTGTCTTCTAGTTTTGTTTATCATTCGTTTAGATGGCAACAAGGTAGATTTATTGGGGGTGGTTCGTTTGGGTCAGTTTATGCAGCCATAGATCTTGATTCTGGATCAGCTATGGCAGTGAAAGAAATAAGAATGCAAGATTCACAATCGATTAAGCAGGTTCTCAAATCGATTAAGGATGAAATGACAGTTTTGGAGATGCTCCGTCATCCAAACATTGTTGAATATCGTGGCGTGGAAGTGCATCGTGATAGAGTGTTTATATTCATGGAGTACTGTGAAGGTGGCTCGCTAGGCAAACAACTAGAATATGGAAGGATTGAACAAGAAAACGTTATCAAGGTTTATACGATTCAAATGCTTGAAGGCCTGAAATATCTACATGAAAAAGGGGTTGTCCACCGCGATATCAAGCCTGAAAATATCTTGTTAGATCATAATGGAGTCATCAAATTTGTTGATTTTGGTGCAGCAAAAGTTATTGCAACCAGTGGCCGCACAAGACCCGTTGCGCCTTCCGGAAAAATCAATTCTTTGACAGGAACGCCTATGTATATGGCTCCCGAAGTTATTACGGGATCGGTTAAAGAATCAAAAAAGATTGATATTTGGGCACTTGGCTGTTGTGTCCTCGAAATGGCTACTGGACGAAGACCTTGGGCAAACTTAGATAATGAGTGGGCTATCATGTATCACATTGCAGCAGGACAGCAACCGATATTCCCCACACGAGACCAAATGAGTGAGGAAGGGCTGAACTTTTTAGGGCTGGCATTGGACATTGATCCTAGCGAAAGACCAAGTGCTGCCGAATTGCTTAGCCATGAATGGTTGTCAGATGTTCGACCAAATGAAGGTGGACAAAATCAGGAAGAACAGAACAACGTCCAGTAATAGCTATTAAAAATGGGATTCTTTGGAATGGTAAACTGTCACTTTCGCTATAATTGATGCCAAACCTAAGGAATAAAGGAGGACTGAGAAATATTTATTATCGAATCGGACTGAATTGGACTTTAAAAAGAGATTATACTATCGCGCATACAGAACTGTGAATAACAGTAATTTTAGTAGTACATAATAATTAATATATTTATTCTCAAAGTTCTGAGGGTTTACTCAGATTTGTCGTACAGTAATAAAGGGTTATAATGGCGTAAGCATCTTTACATATATCTATTCAATAGATAATTACCTAGTTGTGGTGTGAAAGTGTGGATGCTTTGAGTCCTGCGACTCCTACCTAGTCGTGCTGATGATTGCAACAGTTTTTAGCCAATACCGCGTGTAATAGTTTAAAAGAAGTATTTAAAACCAAAATTAAGAACTTTTCGTTGTAAAGTTTGACCAAGAAGAATTTCCGTGAACCAATATATAAGAGTGATGAGACCCTCAACAATTGTTGCTTTGCGATGCCCGGTGGGACTTTTGTGATGGAGTGGTTGGACTTGTTTTGTTTTCAATGAAAACCAAATTCAACCTTCCAGTTAGAGGTCTTTAGCACATTCATTCATTTATTTAAAGTCGGTTTATCGTTCTGGCGCATAACTTTTAAGGAACAAAATTTAATGAATAAAATATTGCTTTGATATCAAACTTTTTCTGATCCCAGCAAATCCTGAAACTGCAGTATGATGTCACATTCTTAAATTTAATAATGCTGGAATAGCCGGCGACTTAAGCACTAAGACTTAGTTCTAATACCAATCCCCAAAAAAACGGGAAAAAACACCTTCCGACCCTCCTACACACAATATTCACACGATGCAATGTATCCTCCGAAAACTTGTCTAACTCAGACATTACAAATACATTCTAGTTTAGTAATTCAGTAATAACCTGCTAAACTTGGGATTCTTTCATTCAATTGCTAACGGAGTTGAGTCTATTGCGTTGCTGTTTGTATTAGAAATTGGCAATTGTTGACAAATCTCAAATCTGTTCGTCTAACTTTGGCCACTTTGTTGTAGTCACGTGAAATGGCGAGCGTTGGAGCTAAAGCCCAGAGCCGTTTTTTACTAGTCACATGATATGATGTGATTTCTTAAGCTGAAAATTTAGCTTTGGAGCACATTTTTAAGCCAAAAGTTAAAAGTTTTAAATTTTTCAAACTTTTCAAACTTTCGCCATAGAAAAAAAAATTCAGTCGTTTGTATCCAACGGTTTTTTCGGTGTTTTAAAAAAATTTTGCAACTTGAATCTAACCTTAAAGTGAAGGAATATTATGCTTATTCTTTCCCAATTCATGAAACCTTTTTTACAAGCTAGGGTCCCTATGGATACAAATTTTCATCTTTTTTTTTTATAAATACAAGTAGATTTCTGGTATTTTCAGTAGTTTCCTTTTAATTTGTTTATTCGTTCTTTCCAGCTACTGTTTTTTTTTATTAGTTCCATCCTCAATTACGCACCCATAACAAGTAAATAATGACTGCTGGTAATAACTACAATTTCGCTACTTTGGCTGTCCATGCCGGATCAGAGCCCGATAAAGTTACTGGTGCTGTTATCCCTGCCATTTCCTTGTCCACCACATACGGTCAATCAAAGCCCGCCGTGCCTTTAGGTGTCTACGAATACTCTCGTTCAGCCAATCCCAACAGAGACGATTTCGAAAACGCTGTCGCTGCTTTAGAGCAAGGTAAATACGCTCTGGGATACTCTTCGGGTTCTGCTGCAACCGCCAACGTGTTGCAAGCCTTAGCAGCTGGATCCCACGTTGTTTCTATCGGAGACGTTTACGGAGGAACTCACAGATATTTCACAAAGGTTGCAGGTGCACACAACGTCGAGGTCACTTTCACAAACTCCATCGAAACTGAAATCAAAGACGTCATTACCCCTCAAACTTCTTTGGTGTGGATTGAATCTCCTTCTAACCCCACTCTAACCGTCACAGATATCGCACATGTTGCTGGTGTCGTTGCTGAAGAAAGAGCGTCCCGTGGTGAATCAGGCAAGCCTATTTACTTGGTCGTTGACAACACTTTCTTGTCTCCCTATATCCAAAACCCTCTTACATTGGGTGCTGACATTGTTGTCCACTCAGTCACCAAATACATTAACGGACACTCCGATGTGGTGATGGGTGTTGCCGTCACTAGCAATGAAGTTGCACATGAAAAACTTAGATTCTTACAAAATGCTCTTGGAGCCATCCCATCTCCTTTCGATTCATGGTTAGCCCACCGTGGTCTTAAAACTCTCCACTTGCGTGCCAAAGCCGCTTCCAACAATGCTCAAGCTATTGCTGAATATCTGGAATCCTCAATTGGATCAACCGTTGAAGCTGTTTCTTACCCTGGATTAAAGTCTCACCCAAAGCGTAAAACCGTGTTGAAGCAACACCGTGATGGCCTTGGTGGGGGTATGGTTTCTTTCAGAATTAAAGGTGGTGCTGAGGCTGCCAGCAAGTTCTGTGCTAGCACTCAAATCTTCACTTTGGCTGAATCACTCGGTGGCATTGAATCTCTTTGTGAAGTTCCTGCTGCCATGACACATGCCGGTATTCCTCAAGACAAGAGAGAAGCCTCTGGTGTTTTCGATAACTTGATCAGACTGAGTGTTGGTATTGAAGATACTGAGGATCTACTTGCTGATATCAAACAAGCTTTATCACAAGCTACTGCTTAATTTATCTTTTAATATTTAATGTAGACCATGAATTTGTTTACGGTAATCGCAATCAAATACTTTTTATAGAGCTAGTTATGTTTGTTTTTAATATCATGATTTTTTAATTTCTTGTTTAAGATGCATATCATAGTGAGTAAGTGAGCTATACTAGTAATTCATATTTTGAGCAAGTTCGTAGATCTAGACGGCTTCAATAGGAAGATGTTATTGCCTGAGTCATATTTGAATCTGCAATAGAGGCATATTAGAGCAAAGCATATACAATAAACAGACTATATAGAGGCCATTCAGATTGTTATTTTGTTGAGATATCCTGGCCAACACTACAGAACAATAATGTTTTGAGACCGTCCTCCATCTCAATATACCTAAAATACACACCTAACTCCCAGTGCTCTCCGATCCACCAACGAATTCGATCTTTCTTCTTTTCCTCACCTCCGCAGAAGCCTCCTCCCATATCACCTTCCACTCCCTCACCTCTTCCTTCCGTTCGCCATACAGATCCAGTCCGTAAAACTCCATCAAATCCTCGCACGACACCTTTTTCCACAAGTCCAGCAGTCCGGCGTTGAAGTCAGTCCCGGCAAATTTGAGATCCAGCAGGTGCGCGACGCGCGTGGCGTACTCGGGCGAAGGCGAGGAAGGCGGAGGGATCTTGGGGTGTGGGGTGGGGACGGCGAGGGCGTAGAGGTCTTCCAGAGAAGAGCGAGGGGAGAGGGAGGGGGAGGGGGAGGAGGACGATGGAGAGGATGGAGGGAGCTCAACAGTGACGAGACGCGGTGGGTCCGGGTTGGGTGGTTGTGGTGTAGTTGTAGTTGTCGGTGTTGATGTAGATGGTTTAGGATCGGGGTTAGAAGGTTGGGATGGTTGAAGTTCTGAGTCGGACTCGGATTCGGAGGAAGAAGAATAGGCGGCGATTAAGTCCATTGTGCGGGATGTTTTGGATGACTGTAGATTATATGAAGTGGTATTGCGTTTGCGAGATTGTTCAGATCGGGAATAATATCTTTGTTAAGAGATCTAGTTTTGTTGTGCTGTGTTGTTAAAATAAGTTATAGTATGCTTGAACAAATTCACTTTCAATAAATTCCATATCAACTTCTCATCAACTTTTCAAACCTTCACATTCTCAAACCTCATTCATCATAGACTATTTCTTTACGAACAATGATCTTACCAACTATCGTCTCAATCATCTGTTTGCTTTCAACAGTAACTGCATCATTATATCCTTCAGGATCATCAGTCAAATCATTGACTTCCAAAACATTCAAAAAAGCACTCTCGAACACTCCTATTACGCTAGTCGAATTCTACGCTCCCTGGTGTGGTCATTGCAAACAACTTGCTCCAGAATACCAAAAAGCCGGTTCACATCTCAGTGTCCCCCTGTACGCCATTGACTGCGATGCCGCTTCAAACAAGGCTTTCTGTAGCCGCCATGATATCAAAGGATTCCCTACAATCAAAGTTGTCAAATTTGGCAAAGTTGTTGACGACTACACGGGGCCACGCAAGGCTAAGCCAATGGTGAAATTCGTCGAGGAAAAAATCATTGAAGGAAGTAGAAATGTGCGTCTTGTAAATAGTGTCAAAAATCTGGATGTGGTGCTGGTCGATGATAAGGGAAAAGTGCCGATGGGATTGAGAACTGTGGCCATGAAATTTCCTAAGGTCAAATTTGGTGTGATTAAAAAGAAGGACGTGAAGGGTTTGGATGTTGATCTGGATGACCAAAAGGCAGTCGTTTGGGTTAAAGGAGGAAAAGCTGTTAAGATGGAAGAACCCGTTTCTAAAGAAGCAATTGAAAAGTTCGTCAGGGAGATGCAAAAAAGTGGATCCGATGAGTTGTAGGTTTAAAGAATTTCGACTCCGTCAATTCAGGAAAGATGTATAAAAACAATTTCATTTCTAGTATTACATTTCATTTCGGAGGCTTTTGTTTATGTACAGTAAAGTAGGATTAGACTATGTGTATGATACAAGATTGTTGCGTTTGTGTTTACTCTTCGGCAATGTCGTCCTTTAGCTTGAGAGATCTTGAGTGTCTATCAATAAGAGCCTGCACTTCTAAAGTTGATACTTTAGAAGGGTCAACAGTTATCGTCTTTCCGTCCTCTGGATTGAAAAAAGTTTGTTAGTACTG
The DNA here is from genome assembly GCA_030563945.1 of Geotrichum australiense. Classification (NCBI taxonomy): domain Eukaryota; kingdom Fungi; phylum Ascomycota; class Dipodascomycetes; order Dipodascales; family Dipodascaceae; genus Geotrichum; species Geotrichum australiense. The sequence continues at coordinate 42,393 of JAJMKR010000028.1, read as the reverse complement.
TTTCGATAAAATCAGACTAATCAGTTTTATTAACACGAAATCGTAATTTCGTAGTATGATCCGAAAAAGACATCGTATAAATCGAGAAAAAAAAACTTACTGTAAACAACTGTGATATACGGCGACTCATCACCGTTCAAAACGGTATGCTTCATATCCATACTTATTCTCTGTTTAGGAGGAATAGAAGCCAAAAATGCACGAACAGGTTTCGCTACACATCCAAGCGAGTTAGTATACTTTTCCGCTTATCCCAAACTCGCATCCCAAAACCAACTCCCCAAAATTTGACACACTTACCTCCAGCCTTGAGTGGGTTGTAAGCGACCTTGATAGACGTGAAATATTTCGTGATCATGGTTGTGATGTGAGCCTCCGATGCTTTTGTGAAAGTTTGGTGGTGTTGGCCAAACTAAATTTCATTGGCGAAAAAGAAAAAAAAATATCAGCTAGCGGCGTGAGACCGAGCTAAAATTTCAACCGCTGTAGTAACAAGAGTTGGGACTTTTTCTTCCTACTTTTTTTTTTCCTACACTATTTTTTTTTTTGTTTTTCAGTAACCTTCATCACCAATCCATCACCAACCAAATAATATATACAAACGACAGTATGGCACGAAAGCAACGAAGTCAGGATAACGAAGAGGACAACGGTATGTTTTTTGGGAGATTTTGAAAGCCCCAGATAGGCAAATACTAACACATTTTGTGAAATGCAGAATTCGCAACTGTTTCTTTTGAAGCACTTTCAAAAGCTCAGGAAGAGCTTATGAATAACGAATATGAATCAGACTCTGAAATTGACTCTGAAGACGACAGTGGCCCCGAAGAATCTACATCTCATTCACACAACCAAGACAACTCAAACAAATCACAACATAAGCGACGTCACAAACATGCACCCGCCGAGGCATCATCAAAAAAACCTGTATCTGTAATTCGAAACGTAACCGGCAAGGCCGGCGGTAACAAAAGTTCATTGTATACTGATATTCGATTTGATAGTGCTTTCGGTAAAGCTGACCTTGAAAAAACGAGACAAAACTACTCTTTTCTTAACGAGTACCGAGAGAAAGAACTACGAGAGTTGAAAGACAAATACAAAAATCATATTGGACTCAACGATCGACAGAGAGAAATGCTTAAACGGGATATACAGAAGCTTGAGTCCCGACTGAAGACATTCAAGAATCGTGATTTCGAGAATAAGGTACTGAAGGAATACAAAGAGAAAGTACGAAAGGGCGAGGTCAAGGGACCTCTACATTTGAAGAGATCAGATCAGAGAAAGCTAGTATTGAGCGAGAAATTCAAGTCTATGAAAGGAAAGGAGGTCAAGAAAGCACTGGAAAGGAAGCGCAAGAAGAATACAGAGAAGGAAAGAAAACTTATGCCAATGGAAAGAATATCTTAAACCGAAAATTATTTTTCTATTTCACCATTATTGTTTACCCAATCTTGGTAGGATCCTATAATATAATTGTTAGCATTCAATCATTAAAGCACTCAAAAAACCCGACCAGATAAAATCCTCTTTTTTCCCTTCTGATACAAATTTGGATTAACTGGGAATCATAAATTTCTTACCTTTGTAGTTTCCACGACTGTAATAAATTAGAAAAAAAAGTTAGTTAGCAAAGACTCTTTCGATCACAAGATATAAAGTACTCACTTTTGATAGCCATATGTAGCGGCGAGTTCTTCGGCAGCACTGCTTCTAACCCCAGCCAGACAGTAGAATACCAATTTCTTGTCTGCACTGGGCTTGGGGAATCCGAACGTATCTTGAAATTCTTCTTCTTCCAACATTAAAGCACCGGGTGAACTTTTAACTGGAATATTGATAGCGGAAGGAATATGTCCCTCTTTGTACTCGTCGGGTTCTCTAACATCCACAATGACAACGTCGGCAGGCTTTTCAGCAACCAGTTTTTTCATATCGGCGAACTCGAGTAAAGCTGCAGGTTCGTCGGTCGTGACTGCGGAGTAAAATCTTCTTAGCGTGGGGATCTGTGATCTGACAAGACCGGTAGAAACTCTTTTGATTTGAGGAGTAGCGTATCTGAAAGCAGGAGTGACTAAACCTCGCGACACCACTAACGGTGCCAGTCTGAATGCTGTGCGCTTGAACATATTTTTTCTGATTTCAATTTTGGTTCTTTTGTTTCAATTGAACAAAATGGACTGGACTAGAATACAATAATCGAAGACTAAAAAAATAAAATATTTCAGGAATGATAAGAAAAAACATCTGGAGCTAGCCAGTCAGTTTTTTGTGGCGGAATTATCTTCGGAATGGTGACTTTGAGACAGGGTAAACAATTATCTGACAGTAAGGTCATTTTGGGATTTAATACTTGACCTTTGTTGTGACGTGACAGAGCACTATGAATTAAGCTTAAAGCTTAACTTTATTTTTAGACGGTTGTTTTTAATGCGGCTTTTCCTTATTCAGGTATTCAGGTTTTCTCGATTTTGAAATTTGAGAGAAAAATCTACAGTATAAATAAGTTAATAACCTTCCATTATTTCTTACTTAGAACAAGATTTAGAACACTTGTCAGGTTGATGTGATCTCACTGTGCTAACTTCCATTAATTTAGATCTTTCTTCGAAATAAAGAACATGAAGATTAGTATTTTTGGACTGCTTTTACCAAGTATCTTTACATTATCTGTTCTAGCTAGTTCTAATGACACACCTTCGGTAGATCATGTGGCGCTAGGTGACAGTTACAGGTCCAAAGGCGCATACGCTAAAGCTGCTGAGGAATATTCAAAGGCATTACTTGAGACGCCGGACGATAAACGAGTTCGATATCGAAGAGCATTGGTATATATGGGTATGGAAGGAAAAGAATCAAACGCAATACAAGATTTGCAAGGAATTGAGTGGGGTAAAGAAATGCTAGAAAAACTAGAAGTGAAAATGGGTATCAAAGGTGGTGAAGACGAGCTAAAAAATGCAATTGAGAAACAAAACGAAGGAAACTGGGAAGAGTGTTTGCAATGGGCCGATAAAGGCGTTGAAATAGGCGAGAAGAATAAAGAGATGAGGAAAATCAGAATGAAATGCGCTTTGAAATTAGGGCAGGTAGGAACAGCAATGAAAGATTTGGAAATTGTTCAAAAGTATGGAAATACCGAGGAAATGATTGACTCTTGGGTTCTAGCATCGAAAATTCTTTATTATGTGTATCACGACTACTCAAAAAGTACGGCAGTGTTGCAGAAGTGCTTCAGGTACGATCAAACTAATGAGAAGTGTAGGTCCACGTTCATCAAAATTAAAAATTTGGAAAAGAAACAAGGTGGCCAGTATGCCGGCATAGAGGAAGGCTCTGATAAGATTTGGAGCTCGGTAATAGAAGCAGAGTCTGCACTGGGGGCTATTCGGACTGAAGTTGAACAAGAATATAAAGAAATTGGTCTCGATTCAGTTGATATATCGTCTCATTCTGCTGTATTGACTGGTTTAGAAGACTCTCTATGTTTAGCTTATTTTGAAAAGTCATTATTTACCGATCCTAAAGGAAAAACTTACTGCGAAAAAGTTGCTTCGCGCACAATTGACACTCCTGAATCTGTTCAAGTCATAGCTACCCTGTACCAAGTGGAAACGCTTTTGGCATCTGAATCTTACGATGCAGCAATCGGATTATTACAGAAGGCCCTTAAAAGCCATGAGAATAACCCCCGCCTTCTCCAACGATTACATGACGTTCAAGTGCAATTAAAACAGTCTAAAACTAAAGATCATTACCGGACACTTGGACTGAAGCGTGGAGCTACTGATCGAGAAATCAGATCTGCTTATCGTGAGATGTCTCGACAATACCATCCTGACAAATATAATGGCGAAATGACAAGTGAGCAAGTTGACAAAAAGATGTCTGAAATTAATGAAGCTTACGAAGTTTTATCAAACCCAGACCTAAAAGCAGCTTATGATAGAGGTGACGATCCGAACAATCCAAATCAAAGAAACATGTTCAATCAACAATCCGGAGGGGGTAGCCCATACTTTGGTGGGGGTGGTGGGCCTGGTGGAAATTCTTTTCATGATTTTATATTTAGACAACAGCAGCAACAGCAACAGCAACAACAATTTCACAGACAGCATCAACATCAAAGAGCTCATAAAAAGAAAGCTGGAGGAAACAAGAAAAGGAATTTTGGAAAGGGGTTTTAGATGGTTCGATATAATTCTTGTATATATAGACTCTGTAAAGTAATTTATAGTATAAAAATATAGAAACTACTGCCTATTCAATTAATTATCGAGATAACTGTATATAACACTCAAGCTGATGATAAATTATTAATGAAGTAAGCAATTCAAATTAATGATCTGTCGTTTTATGTAACATCAGTAAAAATTCAACTATCGCAATAACCGAATAGAATGGTGACGATGATCAGGGCATCAATTAACCAAATAATGAAATAAGTACCAAGAAAAAAATTCAAACAATTTCTGGTGTACGAATTGTTTTTGAGTATTACATCCGTATATATAATATGATATCTGTCAATTGATGTAACGTTAGCAAAGGTTTAACCCTTTCAAAGCTTTGCAAGTAAGAACCCCCCAATGTAGCATTATAATATCAACTAAAGCCATAACTTTGTTCTTCTTCCTCGCCATAAAGTTTCATGAACCAGCGATTCAAGCTATTAACCAGCTCGTCTTTTTTTAATCCCTTTGTAGGAATTCCGAGGCTCTCCATGAACGGAGTAAGAACTTTGATTGTGAACTTGTTCAGAGTTCCATTCTCGTACGCGTCTTTCCATAGCTCAGGTATAGGAATTTTTCGCATCTTCTCGAGCTCTTGCTCTTTACGAATTTCATTCCAAGATCTAAGATATTCGCCTGCTTTCTATAAAACCTGTTAGTCCGTTTGCAACACAAATAAAAAAAGGTTTTGTACTTACGGCTTGTATCATGTCTATATCAGGAAGTGTGTTATCGGCCTGAACTATGTATGTTTCTCCAAGGGCATTCGACCTTGCAATTGAGCTGAATTCCCTCATTTCCGGACTTGAAAACATGTCAGGCTTGTATACACCTTTCAAATTTCGAATCACTTTCTGGAGCGGAGCAACTAATTGGGGCTCTGCAATCTCAGCATTATAATCAGGAAGCTCTCTCAGGTCATCTGCAAATGGCAGTGGAACTAGATGCAACCCTTTGGAAGCTTCAGGGACTAAAGCAGCTATGGATGGATGTGATCCTACCCGGGTAATGCACCATGCTAATGCAATTTTGTTCTTCCGGTGAAGAGAGTTCAGCAGCGCAGTGAATACTCGTGTTGATCCGACTGGAGATTCATCAGGGTATAGAAATGTTGGATGCTTGTAAGCAAAGTTCCAGCTCAATTTGGCTTGATCTTCAAATCCTATTATTCTGATTACAGGGTCTTCAATGTACCGTAGTTTGGCAAGTTCTTCATTTGAGAAGGGAATTATCTGACCCCCAAATTCATAACCTTTTTTAATCTCCTCTTTTTCAAGATTTTTGGCTGTCGTCTGAGAAAGGGTTAGTGTTCAGAAATAACAATTAATCTAATAGAAATTAATCATGGTTTAACGTACAGTTCCAATCTTGGTAGGTTCCGATTTCACAGGAACAAAAACATCATCAACAACAGCTGAAAGCCCAACTTTTTGCGGATGCCTAATGCTATACAGCAAGTACCCTTTGACTCCTATTTTGACTTTTTCAGACATGTATATTTGACACTTGAACACCGATCTTTTAGTACTTCTAAACCCCTCCAAGTCTTTTCGTAAGCTACTAATACTATTGCTCCCTGATGATTCCCATTCTGTTATTCTAACTGAGTATAAGACGTTGGCGTAGAAAACATCTTTGTTGAATGGTTTTGGGCCTCGGTCAATAAAATATGGAATCAACATTATGTTGACTTGCGTCATGTCTTTGGCTCTCGAGGTCGCTGTTTGTGGGTTTGATACTTGAGGGCTTTCATTGGATGTGATGAAAAGAACTCGCCGAGTTATATATTTCGTTTTGCTAAGTGCCCAGTTAGCAATGTCGTATAGGAAAGAGTACAGGTGAATCTTACCTTGTGCTAAACGCTTGATTACACTGAAAAAACGCTTCTCCAAGCTCAACGTCTTTCTTAGACTCAAACTTGGCAGCTATTTCATTGACTTCATGAGCAATTGGTTAGTCTAGTTAATCGGAGTCGACTTTTGAGCACTTACTGTTATCGATTCTTTTTCTTAGCGATATGACATTGGCCGCTTCCGGTATATTCAGCGGAAGTAATGTCTCCACATGGCCTTTACCAAAGATGATAATACCAGTTCCATCCAACGGAGCGTTCAGAATTCTATCAACCGTAGCTTCATAGATTTCCCTCAAAACTTTTTTCAATCTAATTTCACCACTGTCACTTTCAGTATTTGGTGCAACTTGCAAAAGATAGTCATCGACTTCAACTAAAAATAAAAGACCATCTTTAAAATCCTTTTGGTCTTGTTCGACAAGTTCTTCACTCATGTTATGCTAGAAGCAGGAGTCTTTTGACTTGTTGGAGGTATGCGTATTCTCTGTGGAGGAAGAGGCGAAAAGCGCGTTGGTTTGGTGGTTTTAAAGTTACGTCTGCAACGCGTTGCTAAATGAGTTTAAAAATTACTGTATACAGAATATCCACGGTATTAATTGCAAAGAAAGAGGAATCAAAGCACAACAAATACGAAACTGCAATATTAATTGGTCAAAATAACCTATGAGTTTAGAGAGGAATCTTGGTTTACTTATCTATACCATGCTTGCTTGCCTGAATATCTAGAATTCTGGTTTGTGTCTATACGTTTTGTATGCTGCTGCTCTCAATGGGCTATCAACATATTGTCAATTTATTAATACAATACTAATTAACTACCAGTATATTCTATACAGAAACCTGTTAGCCCTACAACTATATTCACAGAATCTATAAACGCATATACGAGTTTGCGTCTTGAGCATGTATGGAATTGGTCAATCTACAGTAATTACTCTGTAAGTGTTGGGTGTCTGGTTATTTCAACATCCTTGAACAACTTGTAGATATCCATATTCGAGTGTAAAGATTGCACGTACTGTACAATGCAAGTTTACATTCAGGCCTGCCATTTCACACACTACAACAGAACAAATTTTGAGGATACGACTTCAGACCATTGTCATGAGATTTATTATGATGGGCGCTGTAAGAACAAATGTAACCGCACTCGTCATTGTATCGTATGAAACTGTTTTTTGGGCCGTTATTGTTGTACCATGAACAACTTTAGTATAGAATGATTCAATTGGGTGATTTTTGAGGGTCGTGTTTACGTGTACATGCTGTAATTATCTACGTATAAACTTGCAAATAGGGCCTACAAAATGCGTATACTGCATACGCACACGTAAGTGTGCAAGAAGAGATGTAACACTTGCGACAATTGTTCAAGATAGTTTACGAAACAATGCCACTACGATGCCAGGAGTAGCGGCTGCATCGTTTGTTAGTTCCAACCACTTTTGTGAATTTAGTATATGGCAGCACACTGACTGGAAATAAGTGTATTGTGCTATTAATGTAAGTTTACGTTGTAAAAAGTGGGCTTGCTGTTATCTGTATGTACGAATGGCATAATACAATATATGTGCAAGTTTAGTTAGAATAAAATATCTTCTAAAGTACCACAGCAGGCATTTAATTAAGTACGATTGAAACAGATAATTATATTGTTTTTCGTCACACATGGCTCTAAGGATCCATTGTGATTTGGTTTTGAGTATGATCTGTACAATTATAAATTTCTACAAAAGTTTGGACATAGTAACTGTGAGATCTTCACTCAGCGTGATTGAGACCATAGTGTAACAAGTTGAGGACCGGCCTGTAGTAGTTAAAATTATGACGAAAATTCAAGACTCTTCTAGCTTTCTTATTTCAAGATTCTTCTAAAGGACTTTTTGAAACTCGAGAAAAAGGCGTAGTTATTTAGGTGTTTGAGAAATGATACTCCTGCATTCTTATTTGGTCGATCTTACAGCACAGCGAAAACAATGCTCAGCGTGACACGATTTTTGGTGGATGTTATGGGAGCTAGATCCACTGGTAGCGTTTGTTGAACAAACAACTAGAACTGATTGTGACCGGGGGTGTCAGTTTGTATCTTTTGCTTAACCGATATCGTCTGTGCACATTTTATCAACCATGTAGCGCTACGACAGGTATTATTGTAAAGCTACAATATCTTCTTATGATGTAAAGCGCTATTTTGAGAACTGCTAAAGTGTACACGGACTAGTATACAGTAGTTGAATCTGCCATCTGCAAAAGTTTTTGAGATTCACGATGAAACGGGTGATAACAAAGTGATACTTGCCCAATATGCAATTTTAGCAACGAGTTTTGGCTATGAGAATTGTGATTGTTTCTCCACAGATATCTTAGATGTGCTTTGCCAAATCTTCGCCCCATTGAAGTTTCAAAGTACACTACATTAAACATACAGAGATTGGATAATCATAAGGTAGTAGAGACACTTTTTCTATTGTTAACAGCCATCAATATCCAATACTACGCTCCATGGCCCCCAGAACATGACTTTTTTTAGTAGAAAGATGATTGCATACACTGTGGAAAACTTTTGTATCATCTGCACTCGTGTAACAGACAATAGTGTTTGCCCGATCTTTACTATGACTGCTCTTAACAGTTTCATTAAAGAGCTAGACTGAGTTTTAGTAGATGGGACAAGTATGGCTGTCGTACAGTACACATATTAAAAATTTTACTAAGAATAAGGCACGTAAATAACACAATGATATAGAGTTGTGGGCTTTTAAAGGTTTAACTAAGGAATCTTCCAAGAAGTAAGCCATGCTGTTTCAAGTTGAGCAGAAGGGTGTTGGAAAGCTCGTCAAAATTGGTAAATCATTAGTAAAAGTATTCAATTCACACCGTTTACCAGTCTTCCTACTCTAGTGTGCAAACGTAATTATGGTGAAAATATTTTTTGTGTGTCAATAGATGACCCTTATGACCATTCGAGATGTAAGATATTGAAGCCGCATGAACCTTTAGTGGTATTTTGTTTCTTCCGACTGTACCGTCTGTTGAATCAGAGTCTATCCTGAAATTTTTCAATGCTCGGCGGCATCATGATAATACAGACTCATCCAAATAAATGGACCAATGCAGTTTCCAACTCTGTTGATACCAGTTCCTATATCGTGAGGTTAAACGGTCTTCACTTTGACACGCTCCTACGTTAGCCAAAACTCTGCATGAACAATATATTATCATGTTGGTCCTAACACTCTTCATACTTCAGGGGTGGGGCAGCTGGGTTAAAAATGGTGATATCGAGATGTTTTCATGTTCAGAATGTGTGTTGAAAAATGCAAGAGCTAGCAAAAGGCATTTCGTACATTGAAGTGAAAATAATCAGTTTGTCTAATCTATACCCATATATTTATTTTGATAGGCATTGCAGCGAGCCGTAATGATGATATTCTTTGTACTGAGTTGCAACAAATTATCAGGGTGGGTTGAAATGCACAATATATCTAGCCACTACAACATGACTTATCTTCAAAGGAACTTTTGCAAAATGCTTTTATTAGAGCCTCATATCCAGTTGTTGTAGTTTGAAAAGTGTGCATTGAAACAAGCAAATGGTAGAACCCACTTTTCCCATTAATAGAATCGTGCATGACCGTCATAACATGTCTTTATTTAGTTTACAAATTTTCTCAACATATGCATTTTGCTGATGTTCAAATCTGCTGCGGGTCGTGCTGATTGGGCAAGTTATAACTCTGTCGTTTTATTCAGATTTAGACATGATTATGTGTGGGCTCCAGACCTATTAGCTGTATATACTTAGGTATACTTGGATGTGCGATTAGTGAACAACTGTTACGACAATATATTTTATTTTATAGGATAGTGGACCAATCAGAACCTAGAAAATAACCAAGTCTTCAGAAAGTCGAAGGTTACAGAATATCACATTTCAGCGATAGCTATATGGTTTGCTTTTTAGATCATATGGACACTGTTACTAACCTGCGGTGAGGTACTCTAACGTCCATTTACAGGATTGTGCACATCCACCCACCGATGTTGCTATAAATCACAGCTCAATTTTTCATGCTTTATTATAATTTCTAAATATGTAACAGATCATCAATGTATAAGAGAAGTTTTTCATGAAGATTTTATTTGGTAGAGGCTTTAGTTTTTGAAAATATTATTTTGAAATATTGGTTTTTGTTTTTACAAGATGTGTACTCTAATTCCAATTTCAATGATTTTGTTGAATTTGTTTTCATAATAAAATTTCTAATTTGAATCAGTGTCAATGCTTGTACAACCCGGCTTTCATTTATCATCACCTCTCAAGAGTTTGGACGTATTATTGAAGAAATTGTAGCTAATATGATCGCGTGGTCCTCATAATTAACTACCGTTTTATAGTTGTCAAAACTATACAAGTAATAGAGAAGTTTTTGAATTATTTTTCTAATACTAGAATTATCACCAGAAAGTTTTCCGTTGCCAAAAACGTGTAACAATTAAGCACAGCAGTATGCAATTTTCGTGAAATTGCAATAGATTCAAGTACATCTCAACATATTAATAGTGCGCAACCAATCATAATGCGACTACATCTTACAACTAGCTGTTATTTTTAGTAATTTGAAGAAATACCCGTCTGGTAACTACATATTAATGATCTTCGGAATCAACAAATTTACACATCGTCTGACAATTGGTGGTTGAATCAACAAAAAAATGAATATCAATATAATTTTCCAAAGAATCTTTTCCATCATCTCTAAACAGTCTCAATAGCTTGAAGGTGGCTCTGCACGTGTGAAATGATACAAGTGCCCCGCCCTTAGTCAAGGGCTATTGAATTTCTGTATCTGCACGCAGTATAAAGAACTCACATTGAACAACTGCAAGTTCAACATACTTTGACAAGCAGTCCTGTTTGCCCAACAAATGCTTGCATCACCAGTATGAATATAACGAAATTGAAAGATTTTCAACCTCAACAGCTTTCTAATAATTTTGGAAATGATTGACATCGAAATATCACAAAGATATAGCTTTGCCAATCTGTAGCCAGCAAAAGCCTACTTCACTCCAATTTGAGATAATCTCTTTATTGACAATGCTTCACAAACGAACAAAGATTCACTCTAAATAATGATATCGTTATTGGTAATATAATTCAATTTATTAACACTAACCGTAGATGGTCAAGACTAATGAAACACTTTGTCTCTCGTTATTTAAGCTTAAGGGAATGTGTAACAGTATTTCTAGATTCTAAATAAGTCAAAATATGAACTTGTTTGGAGGTTCCAAAGTTGAACAGTTTGAATGTAGCAAAAATAATCATCCACTTCGGTTGTACTAACAAAGGTCTTGTTGAAAGAAAGAAAAAAGAAGCTTTGCACTCCATGTTGAGATGTCTGCATTTGACAAGCTGAATAAACTTAAATGTGCTCTACAATGTACAACAATAGCTCTGATAATCTGAATGCAGATGGAACCATGCTCTTTTCGTAAAGCCTATTGGTTTGGGCATATAAACAGGCACTATATCATGGGAGGAATGCTGTATCAAACATTGTCTCAGACAGATATTTGACGTTCATGAATTGAATCGAAAGCCCGGTCGAGATTCGATGTTTAGCGGGATAAGCTAGTAACTTTGCTCAATATCCCTAAAACAAATATTTAGTTCCAGAACTTCAAATGATATGATAAAATGTTTTACAAATAAGAAGCTTTATGGATACTTCAATCTTATGTAACGGAAGGAATAAAATCAACTCGAAAATTTTTACTTCAAGAGTTCTACGGCACTGTGATCATGAGCTATGCATAAAGACCTGACCAAGCAATTGGGGAATTGTGAATTTACAACTGTTTGAATGCAAAATTCTGGTCAACAGACCTTTTTCAATCCCGTTCTTTTCAACAAGAAAATTTTCTTGGTCACATATGCATCTATTCCTAATTTAGGCCATTAAGTCCTCATAGGTGCACACCATACATTCGTACAAGCTATTCTCTAAACTGAAAGATTTTCTGTCTATCTGCGAGCTCGAGGTAGTAAAATAATCTATTGGAAGCCATACCAAAACATGGTTGATAACTTGATATACTTTTCTTTGGAGTACATGATGTAAGACGCGTTTACCGCAGGCTTGAGAGTAAGTTTTCGCTGAGAATCTCTGTTATAATTTCATTCTGAAGCGGGACCCCCACAAAAATTTGAAAAATCATTTTGATGTCGAAGAGTGAGTAAGTTTGTTTGACTCAACGAAATCAGGTTCACCTGTTCTTATATAGTAGAACTCAGCTTCTCAGAACATTGTAGAAAAGAAACAGAAGTAAAAGTAACGGGATCTCCGCATTCACAGTTTATTTATGACGTAGGAGAGTTCAGCTGTCGCAGTGTACTGTACGTCTGCTGTATCAACTTTTCCAACTCATAAATGACCATTAGTAGAAAGAGTTGCAGTCTAGTCTTAAACACCAGATTGAGAAAGATAACAAGGAGATTACTGTAGGACACTGTGCTGTAAATAGACTTATGGATCATAAGTCGAGCAGTTCCAAACAAATGTCCAAACGGCATCATTCATGAAGAAGACTAGCTTCAACATAGTAAAGACAATACGATATGTTGGTTTTAAAGACTAACCTAAACAACTTAATCGGAGAAAATTAATGTAAACGGACAACATTGGGACAGACAATCAACTTAGTTTACAATAGGTATAGTTTAGAACCAATACACTAAAATTTAATAACAATACATGAGTGTAATTATTAGTTATAGCTTTTAACAAGGTAGTTAAGTTATACTTTTGCCTAAAATTGTTTGAGCGAAATTTGAAATGAAATGAAAACGCGTAAACCCCCATTGATTTGATTGTTTTGTGCAACGATTGAATTATCAGTAGAAAAAAAGCCCCCCACTGATTCCACTCTGACAATCTTGGACTGTGCCGCATTTACGACTAGCTGAAAAAGCAAAACAAATTTCCCCGTATCAAAGATAATATCACAAGTTGACGATATATAAACATTCTCACAAAATCAGTTCCATCAAGATAAGGGGCACTTTACGTGATGACTTAACTTCGAGTATATGAATATGTAGGCACTTAATTGTCAAATAAGTTGATAGAACAATAAGGATGTTCTAAAGGCTGCTAGAAGACGTTCTATGGAAGTTCCATAGTCGCCTTCATGTATAGAAGGAAGAGAAATAGAGTTGAGTTTACCACACACGTTACTATAGTAAGACATTTATATACACAGGAAACCAAGGTGAGGTAAAACTTAGCAAGACAAGCCAACTCACTATAAGGAGCGTTGATAAGTAGAGATGCTAGTGGGGACTTTAGTCAGAGGGAGACGAAGCTTCAGTGTAATGTAATGAATCATTAATCTACGAATAAGTTGAAAGGGTTCAGTTTAGTTGGTTTGCAGTAGGTTAGGATACCGTTCCAAACTTATTTTCGTGAGTTTATTTAAACCAAATTGCTAAATTGCTTAAACCACCCAAAGAATTCAACCCACCTACCTAAATATACCTGCTTCTTTATGTAACCTGGCTAGATCAATACCAATACAAAGAACATTATCGATATGGACAAAAGTGGAGTGAGTCAGCATGGCATGATCGAATAAAATAAATGTAATAATAATATTTGGTATCGCGAGTAAATTCATATAAATCTTCAACTCGTTTGCATTTATTTTTTTCGGTGAAATCAAGGTAATCCGTTGAATTTTGGTACAGTCTGGGGAATCGAAATTGGACAAAAATTATAATAACCAACCAACCAGCCAGCCAGCCGCCATTCATTCAGCTAGACCAGTTCCACGGTGGATCTGAGGTAACTTTTGTTACTGTACGCCAACCTGCGGTGAAAATCAAATAATTGAACACAAGCTCTGTAGATCTTTCTCGAGTTGGTGCGTAATACACTGCGTACCAATAAAATATGTATACATACAGATATATTCATATTATCTTTTTCTTTATTACCGTAAATTATGAATACTCTTTTGTATTAGTGGTTGTATCTTTATCTTCTTTTGGAAAACGTTGGAAACTATCGCCGTTAAAGCATGTAAACCCACTGTGCATTTACACCAATGTGTCCAGTCCAGAGAGTTGAACTGAAGGATGTGACCGTGTTAGGTGGATATTAGTAAGTGCTATTATATTAGATGCATTAGTGCAGAAGTGGCAGGTTGAGAAAGAGTATGATAAAGTAATGGTTAACATGGTCTAACTAACTGAACTAACCATAACTTGTTAGCTAGGTTATCCTTATAAAAAATACTGGTAGTCATTTCTTCCCGAGCTAATCGCATTAAGATTCAATCACTTTCCGCATATTTGATTGTTATTGGATTCAATCAGCTTTTAATGGATTAAATCCGTTTTTAATGGATAGTGAGATTTTAGGTGTTAAAAGTTTACAAGGAGTAATTTAGTAAGGGTATTCCAGCTACCATTATTTCATAGGTGCAAAGACCCATCTAGTATGAATATGTGTAACTGAATTGCAATAATCAACATTAAGGCAGCTAATTAGCAAGCATGAGAAGTCTACAGAAAGTTTCACCCAACTCTAAGAATAAACCAAGTGGAACTTGAGTCAATCCAGTATCTGGAAGTTACCAAATATTAGAGAACCTCCAAAATAACTGGTTTTTATCAAAAGAGAAACCTAGGTCTCAAATTGTGTTTCTATAATAACTTGAACTATATTCCGCCGTGCACCCTGTAGTGAGAAGCTGGACTCATACTCGTCATGTAATGTATCAATACATTCCCATAGATGCAAGCTTCCAATGCTAGATTTGTTCCATATTATATTCCGGTGTTTCTACTACAACTCTTGTTGTTTAGCCGAAAGTCAGTCCTGAATTACAATGAGAGTCATCTTTTTATGATCAAAATAAATTATGAACATCTGGATCATTAGCTGAAGTAGTGAACCTCGATAGATGGTGGCAAGGACTGGCCTAGAATTCACAGTAGATTAAAATGATTTTTAGACATTAATCAGAGCTTCTATGACAATAATATCTTGAACTTTATGGGTAATAGCTAGATATCTATGAGATGTTAATAGAAAAGTTACAGGCACTTTTGAGGTCACAGTTTGGGGGAAAACAATAGAAACGAGCAACATGAAAATTTAAGATCTTCTGGAACAAATATTCTATTGTATTTACAGTATGTCCTATACATGGTTTAACATGATGGTTTTCATGAACCAGTTTACATTCTACACACAAGCATAACAAAAAACATTATAATATGCCATTCTCTATATAATCATAGAATTTTACTCAGAATTTTTACGTGTAGTCAAATATAACAGTTTAGCCAGACCTGATCATATCTAAGAACTTCTCTTTTGACATATCAGTTGCTTTTTCTTCCTGGATAGCATTCTTTGGGGTTTCTCCAATAAATGATTTCTGTGTAGCTTGAATGGCATTGAATAAATTAACCACACCCTTCATCGCCGTCTTTTTCAGTTTCTTCTCATGTTCCAGCATTTTCGTCCATCCTTCTTTAGCATCCTTTCCGTCTAAACTAACAAAATCATTTAAGCTTTTTATCCGTTCCTTATCGATTCTTGCCTTCTTTTCTGCAACAATCGCTCTTTTAGCTTTGGCTTCTAATCGCGAAGATTCGAGGTTTTTCGCAGTTTTTCGGTCACGGATCAACGTTGGATCCGCTCGTGAATGCGCTTTAACATGACTGGAAAGAATAGATGTGACAGCAAGAGAGAACTTTTCTGGTGCGTATTTTCGACCAGGCTTTTTCGAATCTGATGCTGATTTTTTTGTAGTTTTGTCATTCTCATCGTTATCTTCATCTTCATTGTCATCCGAGTCAGAAACTTCGTCTAAATCCCCGTCGAATTCTTCTTGATATTCTATTTCTTCGTTCTCTTCTTCATTTTCTGATTGAACACTCGATACTTCAGATTCAGAAGCTGACGATGCCTCTTCTATGATTTCTTCGTTAGCAACCAACGCATAAAATTCAAAAAAGAATTGGCAATCTACCAAGTGCCTTCAAATGAGAACTTACCTTTCTCTCTTTGTGAAGCAGTTCGTTTTTTGGCAGGCATTATGAATATTTGACAATGGTATATATATTATCGATGGTGTATAGGAATTTAGTTAAATTCTCGATAGTTTTGTGTGAAGTTGGGACCAAAAAAATATTTTCCAGGTTAGGAGGTTTGTGGGTCACATCAGCTATCAGCTATACCGTAAAGTTTATGTCTTATCTTTTGAAGCTACTAGTAAAAGTCGGAAACGCGTTACCATGACAACATGAATGTTTTTTGTAGTCAATAATATATTCTTTAGTAAACTCCTAGCTACTAATTGGAAATCTCGAAACAACATAAACAAAGCATTATATCTAGCCTTTGGCATTACCATTAATATTTACATTGCATCAGTAGATTATGGATGATAATAGACATGGTTTACCAACTCCCAATGTACCGAAAAAACGAAAGATTTCGATATTAGGGGGAGGAAATGAAAGTGGAATTCCTAGATCAGTGTTTAGTAGCATACCATCTCGAAATATCAGGGCATCTTCTGTAGGGATTACGCCTGTGCCGGAAGAGAAAACTCATTTGCCAGCATCAAAAATCCCCAGCATATCAGGATCTATGATACCACAGACATTGAGAATCTCACATCAATCTGCCATAAAAGTTGCAGATCAAAACCGACAAGTTCTACAGCCCAAATTGGAAAGAGTTAATATGGCAGTGGCTCCTTCTCGAACAAAAAGTGAAGATAATGGAAGTCTCATGCTTGCAAGAGAAATGATTGATCTGCAGAAATCAAGAGAGACTTCTTTGGTTGGGCAAATAAAAGAACTAAAAGAGGAAAAACTAAAACTGACGATGGATATCAAGGAGCTCGAAAAAGTGGGCATGGAACGCGAATTTCGAATAAAAGAACTAGAGCATCAAGAGGCAATAAAACGGATGGAGGGAGAATACGAACTCAAGCAAAAGGTGGGTGAAATCGAGAAAAAATATGAGAATGAAGTCACCGCTAGGAAAAGTTTGGAGCAGGAACTTCATACATTACGGCAAAGCGTGGAAGAAAAAGAAAAACATATCTACAATGAGAAGCAAAACTATGAAATCCAAATTCAAGAGCTGAAAAAAATGCAAGCTGAACGAGAAGAAACAGCATCAAAACAAAAGGCCCATCTAGAAAGCGAGATCGAAAGATTGACCAGTGAAAATACCAAACTAAATATTCAATGTAATTCATTGACAGAAGAACTAAGCATGGCACGGAAAAAACTAGACAAATACCAATCAGATACACAATCAGAACAGTATAAGCTGAGATCGCAAGCTAACCAGCTACAATATGACTTTGATCAGCAAAAAATATTAATAGCCAATCTACAGAATCAGCTTAAAGATGCTCATGCTGAAACGAAAGAAGCGAATGAAAAACTGTCTAATGCAGAATCCGTACGGCGAAAACTTCATTCCCAACTGCAGGACCTTAAAGGAAATATTCGCGTATTTTGTCGGGTACGCCCTGTTTTGGAAAATGAAGGGCAAGGTATAGATATGGAGTTCCCAGACAAAAACGAAGAGGGCCGACAGTTTCAAATATCGGTACCTGAAGTGACATTAGCTGGTGCAACAGAAGGGAAAATACATTCTTTTGCATTCGATAAAGTTTTCGATCCAAAAACTACAACCAAATCGATATTCGATGAAGTTTCGCAATTAATCCAAACTGCATTGGATGGATACAATGTCTGCATATTTGCTTATGGGCAGACTGGCTCAGGAAAAACATACACAATGAGTAGCCTGATACCACTAGCAATAACGCAAATATTTAGCACAGCGCAAAATCTCAAAGAAATGAATTGGACGTATAGTTTCAAAGGCGAGTTTCTCGAAATCTATAATGAACGAATAATTGACCTTTTCAACGATCCTCGCTCTCAACTAAATGAAGAAACCCTGAAATATGAAATAAGACATGACCCTGCATCGAGAACCACTACTGTTTCCAACCTTTGTTCAATTCCTTTAGATTCTCCGGATCGTGCAATTGAGATCATCTCCACAGCTTCGAAAAATAGAACAACCGCAGCGACGAATCTAAATGCTCAATCGTCCAGATCCCATACAGTGTTTGTTCTACGGCTGACAGGCAAAAACTCTGAAACCGGAGAAACAAGAACAGGCGTATTAAATTTAATCGATCTAGCTGGATCTGAGAGAGTGGCTCAAAGTAAAGTTACAGGAGATCGTATGAAAGAAGCTCAATCTATCAATAAATCTTTGAGCGCTTTAGGTGATGTTATAGGTTCACTTGGAAGCAGCCATGTTCCATATAGAAACTCTAAGGTATGTGCTTGTGAACTCAAATTTCGAGACGCTAAGAATTACTAACAAGTTTGTAACAGCTAACATATTTACTACAATATTCTTTGTCTGCACATGCTAAAACACTGATGCTGGTAAATATATCTCCGCTGCAAAAACATGCGAACGAAACTATAAACTCTCTGAGGTTTGCGACGAAGGTAAGATTTACGTTTTTACTAAAATTTTTAGTCGTTCGATGGAAATGTTTTGCTAACAAGTTCGTTTTTAGGTTAATAATACACATGTTGGAAATGCGAAAAGACTCTAATTTTAACAATCTAGAATGTGGCTGTTCTCAAAGGAACTGTAGCTTCTATTTTTTACTTTTTTGAATGATTTAACGAATAAACAGAATTTTCAAGTGGCGATAATGACATTATGATATGATTTTAAATCTGTATACAATAATATTTTACATGAATTTATAATACAAAAGGGGGGTGTAAGATGATAACTATTTTTTGAACTCGTCCAAGCCATATGTAACAACATCACCCATTCTGGTTTGACTTTCAGCTATCAGTTTGTCTGTAACTTCACTCCGGATATGATTTGGATTATCGTTGTCAGGGTTGGCTTCGTCTAATAGGTAGTTTTTGAGTTTTCCGCTTGCTTCAATCGCAGCCCATTTCTCTGGGAAATTTTCAAGAGCCCATTGTTTCACATCGTCTTTTCGTCTCTGTACTAAGGTCCAACTATACAAGGCTTCGAGAGTTTCACTTGAAGGTTCCATAGGCATGTGTTTGGCAATTTCGAGTGCACGGGCGTAGTAGCCGTTATAGCAGTTTCCCACAATGTAGTTTCGGTAATTTGTTTCACTGGGCTCGATAGTTTCGTTGAGTTCTTTCCACATTCTTTCCAATGCGTTTATATGGAATTTGGCATTAACCTTCAACATGGTGTCAAAAGATTTGGACGTAGGACCAGAGGGGAAGGCTTTTATCTCGCGCCATGTTTCGTGAACACGTTCATAGTCATTCGTCTCGTACAGTGCATACATCATTTCGTCTAACAAAGCCACACTTTCATCAATTGTGTACTCCATTTTAAATAGAATGTGTAGTTCATGTACACCTTTTCGATAGCCATATTCAGCAAACTTATTAAAAAGAAGAGTATACATGGCTTCGTTAGGTGGATCAACACCTGTGTTTTTGGCCCTCTTTCTTACTGCCTTGAAAATAATAAGGGCTGCATCAGGACGGACTAAATCGCAAAAGTGGACCAGCAACGGGTAATATACGTCGAAGGGAAGCTTAAAATATTTTTCACAGAGACCATATGCATACCAAGAATGGTTATAATCACTTGAATTAAGAGAATATTCTATTAATTCGGTGAAAAGTTGTTGGTACTGGGGGAGTGACGGGTCCAGCTGTAAAGGTTTATTACCCAGCTCGTAGCCCAAAACCACACCGGCATCACCAACAAGTTTATTGGAAAGAAGGAGTTTTATAAGTGCAGCCAAGCAATTTGCACCAACCTTCGGGGTAAATGTTTTCACCTTCTTGTACACGCCAAAAACTTCCTCAACTTTATAATCCACATCTTCTGACAGTAATATAAGTAAGTTGTCTAGAGTCTTCAGATAGGCACCATTCGATTGGCCCCATTGGCAACCTTCTTCTAAACTATCGTCAAATATCTTTTCCGCCTCTTTCCCTTTAGCTTTAGTGATGGCTGTCGTTAACAAAATATCATAAGTATTGATGTTACTGTCGACATGATAGTCTGATGAAAGTTGTGATAACATTGCTTTGATATCAACAAAGCTTACACCTTTTTGTAGCAAAATTTCTATAGTGGTGTTTAAAATTTTGTCTGTGATTGTGAATCCTGTATCTAGCTCTCGCGTATATATTTGGAGCAGTTTTGAGAGGTCTGTCTCTTTGTATACAGAACTGTATATCTTTAGCTCTTCATCTTGAGACAAATCACACTTATTTACCAATCTGTCGATTGTTTCAACGGAGTCTGTGTATTTCATGTAAGCTATCGTGAATAGTCTTAACAAGTCTTTATCTATCATTTCAAAGTCATCTTTCTCGAAAACCTTCAAAAACTCTTTTGCCTGTTCAGACACCCTTGAAGCTCTGCAGTTCAAATATACTTCTAGAATAGATTTCAATGCAGGTGTATTACCGTACTGAGACTGATCTTCTATAATGTTCGTTTTGATAAAATCTCCTAGCACAGATAAAGACTTTTCATCATTGTATCCTTTAGGCCTCAGAGTATCCAACGCAATATTAATCGTTCCATTAGGTATAATATTCCCTGATTGGCGATAAGTTGTGAATAATTTCGGGATACATGTATTTTTGATATAAGGTAGAGAGACGTGACTTAAAATCTGAACAAAAGTTTCGTCGGTAAGTGGTGAAGCATGCTCCAAAATCCAATCAAGCAAACGTCCTGCTTGTGCTTCATTATTTCTAGCATCTAAAACTTTTAGATAGTCTAGCCTCGCTTGTAGTAACTGGTCTTTGGAAAATTTGTTGCTTGAATCGATCATAAGATATAGTTTTGGAACTAGTGGTGACGTATATATATGCTTAACACCTTTCCGTACAAGAGATGTGTAAATGCTACCTATCTCTTCAATAGATAACGTCGATTGAGTATCCGACTCTTTTAACAGAAGTGACAATGTTTCCTCGATCAAAACTTTGTATGATGAAAATTTCAGTGGCTTGGGTAGCCCCTTCACTGAAGCCGGCAAGCTTTCTAAAAGTTCAAAAAAAGTTTGTTTAATTAATTGATAATCGAGTGATTCCTGTCCTTCTTGTAGAGCTAATAACTCTTTGAGTTTTCGGGACAGTGCATTGACACGGTCGACCATTTGATTGATTTCTGAAGACTCTGGTAACGAATCGACGATTTCCCATTTGTCTTCAGACAGTGTCTTTTTAACAAGCTTGTTATATAAAGAAGAAGGAAACAGTCCTCTTTGGTGCGATGTTGATGCGA
The DNA here is from genome assembly GCA_030563945.1 of Geotrichum australiense. NCBI lineage: Eukaryota > Fungi > Ascomycota > Dipodascomycetes > Dipodascales > Dipodascaceae > Geotrichum > Geotrichum australiense. The sequence continues at coordinate 20,914 of JAJMKR010000028.1, read as the reverse complement.
AATTACGAGATTGAGAATCTCGAGCTTTGATATTAAGAAGTGCTTGATTTGATGCGATGGGCAAATTCTTAGCCAGCAGCATTCGAGCAGACCTTGTTACTGTTTGCATACGAGATGCTCTCATGGTAGCGTAGGAATGCATTGTCGTTTTTCTATAACGCTATGTTTCACAAATTAGGTGCTTTGAACCAAACGAACTGTATAACCGTGCTGATTCGAATTTGAACAAAATTTTCAACACATGTGTTTGATTAGTCGAGCATACTAAACTTAGATTTGAGAAGTATCAAATTCCCAACGTGGAGAGGCCCAGCTAAATAAAATTAGTCAGCATTTTATGGCCCTCCAGACACAACAGACCTGGGATGTGGAACTTTGTGAGCTATGTAATTCAACTAAAAAAAAATCTCTGCCGTTTCTATTTTCTTCGCTCTTATTATCAGTACATAGATATTAATTCATTTACTTTCTTTCATCCGTTCAACTTATTCTGTACATATCCCGCAAGTATCACGCTCTTTAACTCATTAATAGCTTGATTATTTTGCCGTTTAGTTAGGTTTGGTCCAATAGCGCAAAAATTTTTGCTGGTCAGAATACATTCATCAGGTTGAGCACACAAATTCATTACATTAAATGCCATCGCCGTCACCATCGCACCCCGAACATCCCCAAAGGCCTCGACTAAGGGCAGGAACGAGGTCAACGTCACGAGTTCATCTGGCAACACGTATACAAACCTCGCAAACAGACCATGCTCCTCCGATAAAGCGTAATGCTTCTTCTATGCATATACACCGCCGAGCAAAGTCTCAGCTCAATATTTCAAAGAAACCGAAACCTGTGAAGCATGAACTAACTCAGAAGGACCAGAGAGAAGAGCCAAAGCAGACGCAAGCTCCAGCTTTGCCATCCTCTCCCGCATTCCAGAAACCGAAAGGACCGTTTTTAACGCTTAATCCTAAGGCTATTGCTACACTTGACTCATCCAAATTGAATACTGTGTATACGCTTTGGACAGTATTTTCGAAATGTGCGGACACTATTGAAAACGGGGAGCGACTTGAAAATCTTTCGTGGCGGCTCTGGAACAGAGACGTCCTGTACGACCCAGAAGACACTAATAAGCTTCGAAAGCTAAGTGTGAGGACAGATGCCACGCAAAATGTGTTGCACACACATCAAATGACCCACACTAGCGAGATATCTATTCCAGGTTTAGCGCAAGTTCCCAACTTGTCGTCTTCGGTAGAGTCATCGACTTCGTCCTGTACCACAAACTCGAACACTCGTAACTCAAATGCAAATTTGTATACGTCGCAGAAAGCTTCACGTCGGCCAAAAAAAAATATATCTGCTGAATTATTACGAAATCTATTCAAAAGTTTTGTTGATGATGATGCATATTGGGCGTCTGCTAAAGCCCCAATAGCCACTGAAAATTTGTCAATTTCCACGAATACCCCAGATTTCCCTCAAACTGTTACCCCAGAAAATTTGCATACAAATATTGCGCCACAACAAAAAATCCCACAACCCCCCACTAATAACAGCAAAACACCTAATTCCATCTCATTATTTAATCAATCGAGTACTCTTTCGAATACTAATCGATCTAAAAGCCAGCGTCAGCTTTATCAACATGGAACCATCTCGATATCACCAACTGCTGCCAAATCAGTCTCACCTAGCAATACTGCTTTACACAAACTTCCTACAACCCGCCGTCTTTCAAACTCGCACACTACTCCAAAACCTAAGTTTGCTAGCCAAGTCCAACTTAACAAAACCACACCTACGAGCATCATGAAATCTCCAGTCGCGTCGAAGCCTAATGTTAGTCATGCCAACGTCGTACCTGAATATAAAATGACATTGCCTATTCAACGGGTCAATTCAAATTTGGCAACGACGCATTCAGATACCAAAGCACAAAATGGGCCTGCTCTGACCAATTTGCCGGCTGTAGCAAAATCTGCACGTTCTACGTCTTCACTTTTCTCAAACCCCGATACCTCAAGAAGACCTGCTCTTCTTACAAGACACAGTGTGTTGCCCCAAAACTTAAATCGAAACGCATCTAACTTAAGTTTGGCTAATAGGTCAGTTAGTTTTACGCCCAAGGATCCTGTCAAAGATTATTGCAGCGATTCTGACTCTGATTCCGACAACTCTAAAACAAATGTTAAAAGAAAGAACGCTTCATCATCTCCGGCGATTGTCAGAGGGTTTTCTGCTACCTCTATATCAATTTCAAGATCTCATGTTAATTTGAGTTCACAGGCGCATGCTGCAAGTTCGCAAAATACTACCTCTAATACAAACGTCCCCAGAGCTGCGGCATTTGAAATGACTAAGGCAAGGCCAGATAAGGTTCCCAGAGGGAAGATGTTTTTCATCGAATCTTCTTCACCGTCAGGAAGCGAAAATGGAATGAATTCTGTGTCTTCGCATGGCGGGGAGTTTCCTAACAAATCTAATAATGAGGAGTACTCTTCTCTGTTTTCAAAGTCCAATTCTCAAGCTTCTAGCTCGACTAGTATGAAGAAAGTGAAAGTCGTCGATGCTCGTGCTAAAAATCATTCGGACGATGATGACGACGATGATTTTACAGATGATGACGACGACAATGACCCCGAAGATGACGATGATGACAACGATGATGAATCTGCATGGGATTCAGTAGATGATGAAAGTGATTCAGAATCTTTTGATGAAAAAGCATTCAATCGTGATATTTCTAAAAAGCCTCCGTTAGTCAAGTCTTCCTTACTATCTTCTTTGTTTTTGAACAAGCCGGAAATAGTCATGGCTGAACAGGCCGCCAGAACTGACTCATCTAATACCGCGGCATCATCACAGGTCGTACCAGTAGAACCATCTTTGGGTGAAAAGGTGGTAATGTCGCCGGAACCATTGGAAGGTAACCCTCTTTCACCAAAAACTGCTAGAAGAAACATGTTGGCGTCAGAACTCTCAGAGTCGGTGCGGAAGGATCTTCTTTGGGAGAGGAGGCAAGTAATGCCGCCTAAACCCACTATTGAGCATGTACCGAATCTTGAAGATCAAGAGGATTCGTGGAAAGAGCACATGGACGGCGATGTAAAGGGAGATTTTAACTACCATGCCCGGGGATGGTAATAACTAATTCTATTGAGTTTATAATTGTATATTCATCTTTGTAATTGTATTTATTTTCAACCAGTATATAATATTAATGTTATGTTAGATCTATTTGTGAGTAAATTGAGTAAATCAGTGGTTTAACTTATTGTGTGTTTTTACTGGCGTACCGAAAGACGCGCTTTTATGTTTAACAAACTCAATTTACGCGACTTTCTGGTGCTCTACGCTGTGATAACATTATTCACGAGAAAAGTAGTTGGGTTGGGGTTTTTAATGTTGTGCGATTTTCTACTTTGCTTTTACACCACCAAAATCTCTAATCGATTTTTTTAGTATAGCGCAGTCGAAAACAACCATATTCTCTTGATCTCACGATATATCTTCGTTAAAGGGGGATAATTGATTACCATTTTTTGTGAACTCTTTGCTAGACTTTATTACTTTTTAATAGCAGAATCGTTTTTATCGCGGTAGAATACAAATAATTCTTGTTGTACCAGATCACACATTTTTATTTATTATTTATTTGGCTACGACTCTTCATTGTTCTACTGCCCTTTCGTTTTGTTTGAATTTTTCATTTATCGTCATATGTTTTGCATCGTCTGGAGTATTTCTCGGTATTCTAGAACTCATCAAGTCGGATTTTTGATTTAAGGTACTATACACTTAAAAAAAATTCGTTATTCACTAATATTTATACACACAACTCGGCACAGATAATAATGGCATCAACAACTGCATCTCCAATCCCCGTCAACCCGTCATCAAACTCGCATGCCAACAATCACACGCCTTCTGCCCAAAATGACAAAGATCAGGTAGAAAAGCGTATTGAGATTGGGGAATTTATCAAAGAGTTCCAAATTCTTCTCGGGAACGAGAACTGGGAAAAATACAAGGTTGTCATCACAAAGTTTCTAATTGGGAAAATTACTCGAATAGAATTGGAAGAGGAACTTAGTAACATCTTTACGTCGACAAACAAACAAAAAGAAGTCGTTAAATACCATAATAAGTTTTTGCTTATCAACCTCACAAACTCCCTCCAGCAAGATATCTCGGAAGGAAACTCAAGCTCCGCAAATGGATGGACGACGAAGTCAACATCAAATATCACCGGTGGTAGTGCTAATAGTGATGTGGTGAAGCTGAAAAAGGATATTCTAAGTCTTTCGATAAGAGAAAGAAAGAGGATCAAAGAAATTGCAAAGAGCCCACCAAATATTCCAAAGTCAACAATCACTCAGACCAGGCAGAGTATGCTACCACATATTCCTATCAATGTGGAAGACTCCTCAGCGAACACACCTTACATGTCAAATGAATTAGCGGCGTCGTACGAGCAGCCGTTAATAAGCGAGGTCTACGAGATTTTTGACTTTAACATGCTGCAAATGAAAATTAATGGAATACTGATAGAGCACGGATTGTCGCTAAATATCGATGAAAGCACTATAAAGTTAATACTAACCAGTTTGGAGTTTTTCCTAAGAGACCTTATACAGAAACTATTTACCCATCGAAGAAACTCTAATTCAACGGGACCGCAAACAGTAACCATAGAAGACTTGAACTTTATACTGAAATCGTCAAGCAATATACTGGTAGAACTGAATAGCTGCTTACTAAACATGAACGACAGGATGCTGAAGAATGACGACGAGGTTATGGCTGAGGCACCTCCAATAAATGGGGCTGAAGAAGTGACAAGTGCGGGGACGACGGGGACGGGAACGACAGTGACGGCGCCAACAACTAATGGAACAAACGGGGCGAATGGAACAAATGGGCCTAATGGAACAGGCCCGGTGACTGAACCTGATGGAATAAGGCAGACAAGTAATCACGATTCTAATGTACCTAGGAAAACGAATGACACTGAGAAGTTGGACATGATGTTGACGGAACTTATAAACGAGCCGCTGGTATGATGTTGGCTGAGGGTTTTCTGATGAGCAGTTTGCTCGTATGATCACGATCCGAGAGCCAGGTAGTAAACAATGCGCATTGTGTATAAAATCCGTTTATGTAATTAGAATGTTATATGTATATTGTCATTATCATCAAATTATGGTATTTTTTCTTTACGTTAAATAGATGAATAGATTACTTTGTTGTCGTCCAACTTGGTGCTTTTTTGTTCAGGGTTTTTGGCTAGGTCTATTGTTCTTTCAATCATATTATGATATTTTGTCAAGCCATGAGTGGATATGATATTGTATAACTGTATGAAAGTATCTATACTCTTTTGGCTAAAAGTACGTTTGTGAATATGGGGAAAAGCTGTCATATTCTGGCGGGTTTTACTTGACATGCTGGAATGCTGGAAAGCACATGGAAAGTATCTATTTTTTTTTTTTGTCTTTTAAAGTCGTTGAATATGGTTTCTAGAGGGAGATGTGGAATGTGGAAAGAATCGGTGGATTGTGAGAGATTAGTTTGAATATGGGATATGCCATTTGGGTCCATAAATCAAAAAAATTAAATTATGTTCAACGAAACAGTGTTGAACACAATTGGCCCATTTCAATACGGCAATCTACATAACAATCTCAAAGACCTTTACATAGACAATTCCATTGTTCGAACCAAATTTTTACACACAACTACTCAACTAACCCATCTTTATAGAATAAATACGCTTGTTGTAAATTTAGTAACTGGTAACACAGTGGAAAGTTAAAACTTTATGATTGCCTTCCAAATTAGCTTCCATACAGCACACAATGAAAGGTAATTTATGTTACGGCCTATTGTTCTAACTGCGCTTGTATGATGGTATTTGTTGGCTTAATTTCTTCACAATATGTAAATTTACAGTATGTCTGATACAATTATGGAACTTTGAATGGACTATAGTTGTCTGGTACTCTGTGTGAGTTTAAATTTGAGATCAAGAAGAGTAACTCATTCAAGGTAGATACAAGTACACACTTTGCAATAGTGGAGGCATTTATCGAATGAATAAATCGAAAAGAACAATGAAACCAGTCTGTATAACACAGTACTATACGGTACACCTGTCACAGTCAGGAATGAGCTCCGCTTTGTACCGGAGACTCTATCTTTTAAATATATACGGCTTTACTAACCTGACCCAAAGTTGTAAATTGTTGATTTGTACAAGTGACTGTAGATGCATTTCCAGGTCCTTAATATTTTTCAGAATTCGTGGGAGGGTGGTTGAGGACCTTTTTTGCCTCTCCCCTCGATAATATATAGGAAAGGTTTTCCAATCTTTGTCACCAAACATCGCGCAGCCTCACGTACCAAAGATTAAGACTGGTTAATTTTGAGAGCGGACCAGACGCGGTAGTGCGTTTGTATCAATTGTTCTAACTACCTTCACTGTGAATTGGAACTGGAGGGCCAGCTTTAACCAAAAGACCATTCATCCCCAATCAATTTCCACAATTGTTATCCATTTTTAATTCTTTGCATTATAAATTTAAACCACTTGACAACGCGCAGTTCTCATATCCGCCCTGTCCCTGTACCACACCCTCTCCAACCTCAGTGGATAAACCAAAAAATGTAAAAAAAACTACCAGTTTCTTTCTTCTTTTTTTTGTTAGCGAAAACCTTTTTTTGGTTTTGGTTTTGGAGTTTGTCGAGTGGATAAGGGTCTAAGGTTTTTCTTTATTTGGTATGCTTGTTTGGAGTAAGATTGGGAGGGACTCGAGTATCTATACAAGCATTCATGAGTCCTAGACCTTACCAATCCTAGGTCTTGTCTTCTTCTCGTCATACCTACTGTACACACTACAACTATACAATATTATACAAGAGACAAGACTGTAAATCCAAACATTAGGATTATGCTCAGTAACCAATAGAAGTATAATCTTTCCAAGCCCAAATTTATTTTCTGGAAGTATGTCATCTGTGCATAATACCTTCAGACCGGATTTGTTGGTTGGACACTTTTAGAATTCTTGCTTGTTTTTGGAAGGGGAAGAGGTTCGCCTGAAATGCTCAAACCGCCTTAACGAAGACAAAGATCAGAGAAAGAAAGAAAAAGAGGGAGTTTCTTTTTTGCTGGAAAGGAAAGATGGTGTTATGGAGAGAGGTGCGGGTTGGTGTTGGTGTTGTGTGCTGGGGAAGTTGGTGATGGTGGAATGGGATGGGCAATTGAGTTTGTTATTGACGTGTTGTAATTTACTACAAGTACAGTCGTTGATGGGTATAACTTGGAGATCACGAAAGTTGGTTCTGGTGTCGATGTGTTAGGTTACAACTCATGAACTGTTTCATTTCCATTCTTTTCCAGTCTACCAATTCGAGTTAATCAATAAAGCAAGAGGATCAAAGGATCAATTAATTTTTTCTAAAATACCATAAATTTAATGCAATATATTTACTGACTACCCGCGCATATATCACATCATATCTTAGAACTGGTTTATATGTTGCCATATTCCAATATATACTTCAAGTGCAGTTTGATCATACACTAAGCATACAGCCTTCAGCCTTCAGCCTCTTATATTAGGCCACATAGCGGCACTTCGTGTCCAGAATAATTGGGTCGAATACAGGCATCATAATATTATGAACGTCAAAAACAAAGTGAACAAATAACTCACTGAACTACTACTAATGCCCAATGGATTCTAATGTCCTGAACAGTATGGAAATTTACTACGCTGACAGTTGGTGCACTTGTACTGTACGTAGTTAACTCGATAGGTAATCAAATTCAACACGATCTTGCAATGAACAGGACAGTCCCGACCAACCTATCAACACCGACTGACCCCAGATAAAGGAATGAATGAGAAATAAACAAAACCCAAAACAACAATAAGTTAATAATATCGCTATAATTTAGTATGCTCCAAAATAATATAATTTTCAAGGCGTTTTACGATATTTCCAAAAAAAAAAAAAAAAAAAAAAAAAAAAAAAAGACATAAACGGTTTTTATTTTTTTATTTTTCCATTTTAGAAAGGCATGGACCTTTTTCTGTTTGTTTGTTTGTTAGTACTTGTGGTGGTTTTCCATGTATGGAAGGAATTCAGTTGGAAAAGTGACGGCTTAGATTTTTTACTTTGGTTTCTTTCTAACCTTTTGAAATCAAAAATTTGTGTGATTACGATAAGTCTTGGATTGGATTGGGAATGGCATTATGGTAGTGTCTTCGGTTCACATGAAAGTTGAGTAGAGCATTGTGGTTCAGTTGTGGAATTTCTTGAAGGTGTTTATAACTTATCCTTTACTCTGACCGTAGATTGGTTTTAGCTTGTATCCATACAAAAATACTGTATAAAGAGATTTACGAGACCGTCAGGGTGCCTTGAAAACGACTTTGTCCTCCATTTCCATTTTCACTTTTAGCCTATCCACCAATAATTTCGAACGTACAGCACAGTACTCCAGATCTAATAAACCCACCCATAGCCGTCAAGAATATTTACCAATGGAGTTGTACTGCGTAGGTCCATACAAACATCATCAGAAACAAAACACCTTTTGTCTAATTCTGAACACCGAGGCCTCTCCACTACCACACGTTCCAAAACTTTAGCCCTGTAGAAGGCCAGATCCACGTTTCCAAACGTAAAATTGGTACCGGCCATTTCATTGCCTCCTGTACTCATAGACACACGTTCTACTTTATTTCAATACCTTCATACCCCGTTATTCGCCATAACCATATATTTCACCAACCAACCATACCAAATCTTGAACTCCATCCCATTCTATCCCATTCATCTTCTATTTCACCCAATTTACTAACCACAACGTTCCGAGTTTCTTTTTTTCTTTCTTTTCCCCCCGAAAAACCTCAACCTCAATCCAATTCAAGCACTGATACCTTCTCCAGATAACGCAAAAAGAAATATACAAGTTCAGTTCAATTCAATTCAGTCCAGTACAGTATCTATACAATGTGATGAAAGTTGAAAAAAAAATAAAAAATGAGCTGATTTTTATGTATCCAGTGAAACTTTTTTTTCTGTTAACTGTTTGTTTATCCAAAAAAAGAAAAAAATAAAAGAAAAAAATTAACTTTAATAATCACAAGGGCCTGTCAAAATGTTATGCTAAAAGGCTTATAGGTTGTGTTCTAGATGGGTTGTATTATAAATTAGGTGTTAAGTATTATGTGCGTGGTTTGGGAGTGAAGTTGAACCAGACTTGAGTTAGCTGTAGTATAAAATTGACGATATCTTCAATGCTTTTTTATAGCGACAGTTGTTGTTCATCTACACCAAAGCATGGCTTATTCTGATGATTTGCTAAAGCCAAATAAACCTATTTAAATATGTGTACCAGTATCTATAAATCGATTACAAACATGATAGTCAAGACGTGGTGGCATGTAGTGATTCTATACAAGGTTTGGACTGGACTAGTAAATGGACATATTACATGACCGAACACATACCATATTCAGGATGTGGTGTAGTGTATAGCAGTATTATAATAGCACTTAGATGTGTTTATTGCATAAGTTGTAGTGTAGTATACAGAAAAGAGCAGTGAACCGTTTACGAGTTCAATTCAAACGTCTACAGTGATGGAAAACAATGACATATCAATACTGTTTAAATTATACAGATTGAAACCTGGACAACTACATTAAAATGATCCTGTCATCACGTATCACCGCTACAATGAAGTTAGCTTCTCGGTGCAAAGAAACAAACAGTTATATACTTTGACGTGTTTCTTGCAACACTTTTTTCCGCTATATTATAAGCCTTCACAGTCCACAACCAACCCCCAATCAACGAATTTTCTTGATCTATGGTAATCAGTTAATTTAATCGTAATTTACAAGTTATAATTACAAACTTTCTCTACACCCCCCAAACAAGCAACAAATCAACCAATCCAACTACCTCTTCCAGATCCACAATCATTTTTCCAACCACCCCAACTTCTTTACGAACCAATTATCTCCGCACCCCTCTTCAAACTCAATCAGTGTTCGAGAGACTTTAATAACCCACCGTTATGGAATAAGCAACAATTTGTGTTCTGGATTTTACACAAACCCTTTTTTTATTTTTTTTATTTACTAAGCCTTGGAAGATTTTTACTAAGAGCCCTAGCCCTAAACCATATTGTTGCTTTTTTATTTTCACTTTTGGAGAAAAAAACCTGTGTATAGCGATATGGAGGGGGAGACGGGAGCTGGGATTTCGGACTTGAGTGTTTGGAGTTTGGGAGAAGGGTGTGGGCAAATGGTCTGAGAAAAGCGGAAATGTGGGCAAGTTAAAATGGTGTCCAGCAAAGTGTTTGTAACTGATTGTTGATAGGAGTATAAGATGATAAGCAGACTGTGGATTTTGACGTTTCGATATTTACCATTTTTCCTACCGATCTGTAAATTTAGATAAATCGATAAATTCTTATTAGTTTATACGGAGAAGACCTTTTCCAAATTGGCCAGAACGTACAGTACAGTACAGAACGTATTTATAAACCTACTGACAACAACCTACGCCAATTCTACGTCCCTCTCGTTAGCTTCTAAACCACCAGGCCGCCGACCAAACTCCGCACCAACAACATTCGCAAATCATACATTACGTTCTCGAGCAACCTGAAAAACTAAAAAAAAAAAAAAACAATCGCATTGTGTGCCAATGGTTGCTCCAGGGAGAGAAAAGACAATAAAAAAAGAGCAAAGTACGCATTATTACAGTTCAGTCCTGGACACAATCCGATTGTTGACGTGTCTGGATATAGCTATATACGAACTTGGTAGCGCGTGGATATACCTGTTTTTGTATTCTTATTCGGTATATTTTATACGGTAGTTTTTGCTGGAGACACATGAGGTTGAGTTTGTGTAGAGTGCGGTATTATCTGGGGGGTTTGACGTTTTTTGGGTCTGGATGTGGTGTTGTGGAGAGGTAAGAGTGAAAAGGGAATGTTCGTCTATTAACAAGAAGTTTGAATACAGAAGAGAGCTGGTGTGAAACACTCTTGAATATAAATTTATATTGCAAGTGTCTGTTTGTGGTCAAACAATCGATATATCCCCAAGAAATATCAATAACTTTTTACCAAGAGCATATAAACTTCTTTCGATAACAAGAAAAAGAGTGATTATTGATTGATGTTAATATTTGGAAACCACCACCACCAACATCTCGTTCCCAACTCTCGCAAACAAAGTTTTTTCTTTTCTTCCACACGCGGGTAAAAACAAAAAAAATACAATTTCTGTTCATATTTTATTTCCAATCATAATAATAAATTTAATATTATAGTTTTTACCTATCTTTATTTTCTTTCTTTTCTTTGTGTAATAAACAAATGGCAAATCAAATCGGTTAATAATTACTTTTTTAATTTTTTTTTTTTCTCTCGAAATAAAATATTCATGCTCCCGTGTGAACTCTACTACCTACTCCCTTTCCTCCAACAACACTGCCAATGTCAGTAATTGCAATGTGTCTGTGATCTCTGGATACAGTAGTAACATTACGTTATATATACCAGACAATGTTCAAATGTCAACTTCAAAAAAAATGACATTGGCGTTGTTGATGTTTTATTTATTGTGTAACTTTATATAGTGGTATTAAACTTAGGTTACAATACTTGGAACAGGTAAGCAGAATTACTTTTTGTTCTTTTTGGGCTTTTTCTCCCTTTCTTAATCAAAAAAAAAAGGCATTGCTTTTTTCTGGATAACTATGGATAACTGTGATTTTCGTGTTTTGTTGTTTATCCACTATGACAACATGAATAACAACTGAACAAGTACTTACGTGTGTTCACTATGTGCTTGGTGTATTTTTATTATTTTTATTTTATAAATAGCATATATTATAGAGTGAGTAAGTATGCATATTTCTTTTCCTTTTTGTATACGTAATGTTGTGCTTCTGCTTTCTTTTTTATTTATTTTTATTTTTTCAATTTTTCCCTTTTGGAATATTTTCTGTAATTGATTTTCTTTTTTCTTTTTGAAAAAGTAATTGTGGAGAGGAAGAAAAAAAAAATTAGATTTTGGTATTATAACATTTTTATTTTTTTTATTTATTTTTTCCCTTCTACTTTTCTTTTCTCCCTTATGTTATTTTTTTTCTGGTATCTTTCAAAGTCTTCAACAGAAATAGAGTACTGAAAGAAATATTACTACACAATATTCGCTCCTTTTTTTTTATTATTTTTCTCTTTCTCTCTTCTTTCTATCTTTCGTGACTTTCTCTTTTTACTCTCAAGAACTTTTGAATTTAGATCAACTTAATAGTATCTCGAGTTGTAAATACATGCTACGACAATAATATCAAGAACAATAAACAGAAATATCCTTCAACTGCTAAGTGACAACGAATAAGGTCAATTCCATTTTTACTTTTTGCCGCTTCATTGTGTTTGTGTATTGTTCGTCTTTAATTCGGAATCACCATTGTCAATTCGAACAACAATACAATTCATCATCCGCAAAGAATATAACTGAATCAATCTGTCAACCAATTTACGAACACCTTAACGACTAAACACTATCAATTGTGCCAAACTCATTCGAAATTTAATTTTACTGGCATATTTTTTTGACTTTTTCTTCATTAATGAAATAAATAGAAAAGAAAGAAAGAAAGAAATATTCAGTAAAAAAAAACAGCCCTTCCCGTTTATCATATATATATAAATCAATCTCTTTTTCGCGCTTTTTCACCGAAATATTTATTTTTATTTCTTATTTTTTGTGTGCCGTTTGCTTTTGCTTTTGCTTTTCGAGTTTTTAGACTTTCACTATTGCGTCTTCTTGTTTGTTTGTTTAGTCCGAGTTTGATAGTTCCATCCAGCTAAGATTTTCAGTCTAAAAGTGTACCAACATCTTCGCACAATCGTCGGAAAAAAACAAACAAAAAACAAAACCTCATTGAATAATTATACCATCAATCTGTACACATATCAACATAACAACTACCCGCAGCAGCTCAACACCAAAGAACAAGAAAGAAAAAGATAAAATACAAGCTTTTCCACCAGTTGTCAACTGTTATTCTCATATTCTTCGCATATATTCACAAAAGTAAAGCATGCAAATTCAATGCCGGACTCTCCTTCATCACATCATCAACATATCTGCCTTTGCCCAACTACTTCGGTAAGGGTCCCGAGGCCAAGAAACGCTTTCATTTTATACCGGCAGCACCACCACTCAGCAGTCGTCGCTGAAAATCCGGGGAAAAGTAACCCGGAAATATCAAAAATCATAGGCGAGCGCTGGAGAAGCCTACCAAGAGAAAAAAAAGAATTCTGGATACAGCAAGGCGACGTCGAAAAGAAAAGCCATTTGGAAAGATTCCCTGATTATAGATACCAGCCCAGAAGAAGCTCGAAAAAGGGAAATAACGCCGCCAATGGACAGAATCAAGGTAGTGCCAGCAACAATAATAATAATGGCGGTCAAAATCAAGACGGTCAAGGAAATCATGGTATTTGCCCAAATTGCAAAGGAATAACGTCTGCTCAATTAGCTTCATCTTTTGTTACGTATAAATCACAACAACAACAAAATCCTCAACAACAACAACCGCTTCATCATCCTCAAATGCAGCAGATGCAACATCCTCCACCACCACCTCTATCCCAGTCTGGGCCATCCCAACAACATTCATCTTCTCCCTCACCGTCTCTATCAACCCCACACCCGTCACAACAACAGCAACAGCAGCAACAACAACAACAACAGCCTTATTACCATCCCCATCAAAATCAAACGTTTCCTCCAACCCCACTGCAACCGCTACAGTTTTACGATGGCCCTCCCAACCATCTCCACAATCACCAATTCCCCATACACAAAAGTTCTGCTCCCTCAGCATCACAAAGTTACAACTACGAACATATGAATCAACACCAACACCAACAGCAGTTCTATGAATCAATCCGTCATCAGTCTGCCCCAGAAATAAGCAAACCATACCCCTACAAACATTCGTCATTATCATCATCATCGTCATCATCCACACCATCCATATCCTCAGGCCTCAGCTCAATCAGCTCCGTGAGCTCACTCAGCTCCTCAACTTCATCATCAATAAGCTCCGCCTCTTCAAATAGCATTTCCTCAATGTCAGGGTTCCCACAACTCCCACGAATACTCCCCCGCGAGGAATCCCAATCCGTGAGCTCCAACGCCAACACCCCGCTACGGCAGTTCACCTTCTACGACCAAAAACCACAACTTCAACCGCCGCAACAACCCCGCGTCCAACCCTCCGCCTCACCAGCGCCAGCGCCAGCAGCAGCAGCACCACCGCTACTGCCACCGTCTTTCGCACAGCCAAAGTTCAAACCACTAACATCGCTAACCGAAGAAGAAGACGCAGGCCACACCAAGCGTCGCCGCACATCGTCCTACCATGACCCGCTCGCGCTCCCTTCAAACCGCTACCAACCGCTCAACTCGATCCAGGAAACGCCCAAACCCGCAGAGCTAACAATCCGCGACAAGGCGGACTTTTTCACCGCACAGTCGGCACGCCGCCGGTCGTCAGGGAAACTGATCGCCGTCGAGGGACCAGACTCGGAGCTCGTAGAGAAGGTCAGGGTGGCATTGGGTGCCAAGATCAAGTCAAAGTCGTCGGACGGAATGGGATTGGAGTCGTTAGGAACTGTCAAGGAGATCCTCGAACTGGAAACACCGTTTGCGTCAACGAGAGCAAAGTGGATGTTTTGGTTGGCGTCGCTATATGATAAGTTGGATTCATGGAACGGCAAAACGGTTGTTTTGGGAGGCTACTTGTTGGGGCTGACTGATCTTTTGTCGAAATCGTTTGAAGGAGAAGACTCTACGTCAGCGTCTGCGTCTGATGCGGATGGAATGAGTGTTACACAACGGTGGACAATGTCGGCTGGGTATTTCCGCGGGTTCCCGGCGCCGGACTGTTTGGTGTACATTCAGATGTCGGAGGGCGAAGAGGTGTCGACGGCGGAGTTGAGTGGAGGTACGAAAATGATTATTGTTGGAGGGCAAGAAGCAGATGTTATTGCTAATTCCATACTGAAAAGTGTTTTTCCATAGTTTTTTGTTGTTATATTATAATGTTATACACATATCTATACATGTCTGTTTTTGTTTTACTCGTGAATGCCAGATTTATTGTTCTTTTTTTGTTGTTGTATACACATGCTATCTATCTATCCATTTACAATAATCTTTTACTTTTTTTCAACAGATTCAAAGAGAGAAAGATTCGTACATATATTTTCGTGTTTAGATAAACCCTCATTATCCAAATATAAAGTAGTCTAACTGTGTGTATGAGCACATGAAGACAATTTTCTGGTTTATTAAAAGGATGCCAAGTACACGCACAAAAAAAAAAAAAAAAAAAAAAGGTGGGCACTTCGTTACACTCCATAATGAAAGACCATGTTACTATCACCATCCAATTTTGGCACTGAACTCGTAAAACTCCCACAATACAATCTCTCAAATATTAAAAAATTTGTAAAAGGCTCAAATGCTTTTGGAAAACGAAAGATGTTTCAAGTACAATACAAGTTCGGGGGTTGGTCGAGATTTGGGATGGCTGTGGTTGTCAATGGTGTGTGTTTAGGGTATGATTGAGAGAAGCGGTTGTAAGCAATGTTTATATACGCGTTTTGATTTTTCCTGGACAAATCATTACTTTCCCTTACCAGATTCTTGTATAGAATAAAACCAACTCCTATATTCACTCTAAGATCTATTATCACCATAACACTATTGTCTAATATATACACCAAACCAACCAAAAAACTAAATGACGAAAAAAAAAAAGAAAAATCGTTCACTTATGTATATCCAATTTATTAACATTCCCCATAACAGGCACCTCTCTACACCCACCTTTAACCGGGTCCCAAAACTCAGGATCCCCAAATGGCAACGTTTCCTTCTCCAATCCCATATCCCTCGTCCTCACCACCTCCATTTTGTCTCGCAAAAACGATGCCACCTCACTCCTCAGCACTTTCGCCTTCTCACCATTCTTCAATTCCTCATTCAAATCATCCATCATCTCCGTTCGACCTTCTTCACCATTCAGCAGTTTCGCCGCTTCTTCCGCGACCAGGTCCCGCCATCGATCTCTGAATCCGTCCCACTCGGTAGGTTCTACCACATCACCAACCGCAACCTGAACCTTTGTCCCCCACTGCTTCAGCAACCGGTATTCCGGGCCCCGATCCTCGGGTATCACCTTCTCGAAGCCGTGACTGAAGATGGGCAGGATGAGGGGCGGGTGCGAGGACTCGAGGAGAAGTCGGGATACGCCCCAGTGGAAGTACCGGAGCGTGTTTTGGTGTGGTGGGTAGACTTGGTGCACGAAGGCTTCGGGGAAAATGTGGACCCATTTGAGGTCTTGGACGTGGGCGGAGGCCGAGGGGGATGGCGTCTGAGTGGAGAGAATGGAAATGGCAGAGTCAATGGATCCTTGGAATGGACCCTTGCCGAAACGAGCGGTTGCTAGGACTTTGCCCATGGAGAAAAACCATTTTGTAAAGCTGAGCGTAGACAACTGTTAGCAAAGTCATTCTATAAATTTTTTCTCTATGGTTTGAACGTTTTTGTGATTATTGTTTTTGTTCCGGATCAACTTAAAAAAAAACGGCATACATAAAAAACCAGATCAGATCAACGTCATGATAAACCACCCATAGAAGCAAAATTCAAAATCCAACCCCACTAGGAGAATAGAAAGAAAAAAAAGAGAAACAAAGAATAATACTCACACATTCGCAAAGCAGACATTATCAGCCCCCAGACCCCATCTGATTTTCCCCTTCCAGAACCAGGACCAAGGCAGCACCCCCCAAATGAACGGATCATCGAGCAGCGATCCATGATTCATCACCGTTAACACCCCTCTTCCCTCTTTTTGTGCGCGGTCAATCGTCTGCAACAGCTTCGTTCTCATTCCTTCCCTTTTAAATTCGTACCGCATGGGCCCCGACATCATCACTTTGGCAAACGTTCCAACGGCAAATACTGTCAGCCTCGACAAAAATCTGATGTAAGGTTTGTCTCGTCTACCGTCAAATGACATGAACTTGGTCCCTCGTTCAATGACTTTGGGGAACGGTTGGCCCAACTGGTTGTTGTTGATTTCCTTCTCCGGCATGATTGACTATCGGCAGCACAAGTCTTCGCGCCTGTTATGGCATGCAAATGGTTGATACACTGAAACAAGAACGGAACGGTAAAATTCGATTTGTAACTTGTACAAGATGTTAGCCAATCATTGCCAACAATTTTATTTGACTGAAAAATTCAAAAAAGATTTAAAAGGGTGAAAGACCGCATGAGAAGATAAACATGAAAATTTAATAAGGTTCCATACGCCGTACAATTAGTTCATACTGTACGTGCGCATCTGTAGTAAAGTTTAGTTTAAATTACAGATTATAAAAACTAAAGTTCAAGTATTATATTTTGTGACGCAGCTACAACTGTATACGCATAATATAGAAATTCATTTAGAGGTTTGTGAGGCAAAGTGAACGATAACCCAGCCAATCATAGATAGAGAAAAGTATTCCAAATCAGGAAATAACAACAAAGTTCAACGAACACAAAATAGAAGGAAAAAAAAACACAAGCAAATCATTAACCTAACAGAGTGAAGGGGGAGGATAGAATAGCATAGTAAAAATAAGAAAAACAAGATACATGTATGGAAAAGAAAAAAGAAGGACATGACATAAAAACAAAACATAGTAGATCAACCTCTCTTCTTGAGATTTGTGCTTAACCATTCAAGACCTTCGTAGAGACCTTCACCAGAAGTGGCACAAGTGGATTGAATGTACCAAGATCTTTGTCTCAGAGAGTGCAATCCCAATTTTTCAGTAATTTCTGCCGCATTCATAGCATTTGGTAAATCTTGTTTGTTTGCAAAGACTAAAATCAAAGCGTCGTGTAATTCATCTTCGTTGACAATTCTTTGCAATTCAGCAGAAGCTTCGCCAATTCTATCTCTATCGTTGCTATCCACCACAAAAATGAGACCCTGGGTATTTTGGAAGTAGTGTCTCCACAAAGGTCTAATTTTGTCTTGTCCACCGACATCCCAGACAGTGAACGAAATGTTCTTGTATTCGACAGTTTCAACATTGAATCCGATGGTTGGGATAGTGGTAACAATTTCACCGAGTTTCAGTTTGTACAGAATGGTGGTCTTACCGGCGGCATCCAACCCGACCATTAGAATTCTCATCTCCTTACGTCCAAAAAGACTGGAGAGAAGTTTCGAAATTGACATACCCATTTTGAATTGATAGGATCTGACTGTGATATACTCTAATTAACAAAGAAGAAGGAAACGACACAAAGGACGAAAACAGGTTAACAATTAGCATTAAAACCAAAAGAAAACTAGCTGATATTGGATCATTTGGACCTTACATGTTTGAATCGACAGATGTTGTTACTTTTGTGTGTTGTAACTTGGGACTGTACTGTGTGTTTGAGAGGAGGAAAAGAAAGGAAGGAAGGGATTTGGAAAAGCTGGTGGATGGATTTGAATAATCACAGTAAACTACAATTTCAAAAAATACGTGTCATCACTTGTAGCCGTGATGACCGTGAAGTTAGATAATCCACACTATGTAAAGCTGCTTGAAAATTACGTAATAGTAAGATAAAGTTACACTTGTGACATGAAGAGAAAGTGCCGAAAAACCTTGGTGCAGGTAGGTATGGGCTTGGGGCTGAGAAGTTAGACCAAATTGACCTGGCGATTTGTAGGTTGAAATCTTAAGTACTAGTCCAAACAATCACAGCTAGATCATAAAATGGTTCAGATGCTGATATGCCACTTAAGGTAGTGTGGTAAACTACTAGTGCTCAGAATGTATCCTAGCTGCAAGATAGCATGATCTGGCTAGATCGTTTATCGTAGTACAGTGAGTTGAGCTTGTCCTTGGAAAAAGAGACTTGGTATAAGAAAGTTTAGCGTGCATGTTTTTAGTTGTAAAAGCTAAATCCAAAGATCAAACTAGTCACCAAAACGCCATTAACTGGAACAGGAATGTTGTTTGATAGAATGGTTCACTGATTCAATTTGCATTGGGCTAGCAATGCCAGAACAGATTCTTTTCTAAAAACTAGATAGCAATTCATAAACCTCAGGTGAAAATTTTCATTTGATCAATTCCTACAAACATCTGAATGTTTGGCGACTGATGGCCTTATATTTATACGAGGAGGAAAATGGAATTTCAAGTGTGAAACAATTATCATTGGAATGAGTACTTAATTACCGTATTCTGTCAAAATGGTACAGTAGGTTGCTATCATGAGATATCGATAGAGCGTAGCGTAGATAGGGTCCTTTAGTTCTTTGGCTCTTTGGTTCTTTCAACTTCTCTGGTTCTTTCGCTCTTTGGGGCCATTCAGATATCTTGAGGATAAATATAATATAACCATCACTGTTAGCCAGTGCGTGCAACAAATACATCAAATCAGAGTGAAGAGAACAAAAGATAGTGATCAACCTTTATGCGAGGGGTGAATTTTTTAGTGTTTAATGGATACTTTATTTATATTCGTAGTATGTGTAAGCGTGTTTACTATTACTTTGTCCGAAATACGTGAAAATATGAGGTCACAGGGCTGGGCGATAATATTTAAGTGGTTGTTTGTGGCTAGTGACTGGTTATTAGCCACTTGTAAAATCAAGCAAAATTTATGAAATTTATATATCGCGCTACCTACCATTATTATTGTCTTTCCTTATTTTTATTTTACCCCACAATTTTGAATGGGGAAATAAATTTGCAACAGGGTGGGATAAATTTCGACTTGTGCGATAAGCTCTGTTCCCACTCTTTATTCACAGTTATATAATTTCGTATTTTGTATTGTCCGATATGAAACTGTACGAGTCTTGAGGATAAATGAGGGTGTATCATGAGAGTATAGATATACAATCAAGTAAAAATGATTGTTTCCCAAGTTCAATCTTTATCGATGAGTCCGTTAAAATAATATAGCAGATTCAAGCAAAACTCACAAAATGACCGTTTCTTACGAGTATGTATATATATAGAATCTGATATGGTTATGAAATAAGGAACAAAGTCATACTATGCGCTAGCTATCGTGCACTAAAGCGAGTTTGAAGCTCAAGAAAAATAAAACTTGACTACATCATAATACCATCATATTGCGTAGAGTCTTAGCTTTGGATAAATTGCTTAATGTCAATCGCTAATTTACTGTAGCTTTCAAATTTTTTCCGAGGACCAGTGGGGGGTTACGAACTGAATAGAGCGGAATGGAGTTCGAAAAGCTTCCGAGCTATGTAAACAAAGGGCTTTTTATAACTGTTAAGGGAAACAGTTCTAATTCTCTACAAAGTTTAGCACAAACTACTGCGTGATGTTTATAGCTCAGCTCTTAGCTCATAACCACACACAACACAACACAACTCAATAGCATGTTTGCTTATCGGTCAACTCAGATTTCATAGCGGGTGTAAATAGTTTTTTTCTATTGATCTTTGCACATACTTGGCTTTTCTCCTTTTTCTCCTCCGAGCGTTTATACTTTACTATTAGTTGTGTCTGGCCTGATGCAGTTTAGCTCGCAGTTAAGGGGGGTTTGGATCGTTTTTCCCTCTTCTTCTTGTGTGTGCTCGCTCATAACATGCTTTATATCATGGAGAACACCACTTCATTGACCAGCAGTTTCATAAACCCCACATTTTCTTTCACCTCACTACAATATACAGAAACCGGCAGTAAATATTAAGCTCAAAACTTTACAGAGTCCAGGGAAAAGCCAAGTTATGAGAAGCTTTCTTGTTTGGATCTATA
>JAJMKR010000027.1:139939-217659 GCA_030563945.1 Geotrichum australiense | reverse complement strand
ATTGTCAACGAAAATCAACTAATCCTCCATTTAATCCGCAGAAGTGGGAAAGACGAAACTTTTCGGGGTCGTAGTGTGTATATATATATATAGAAAGATATAGATAGATGTAGATACATTCGAATATGTGCGTTTATGAGATTTTGGTTTCATCAATACCTGATGCTATAGTGAGAACAGCAGCAATAGCAGTATTGGTGATAGCAGCGTACCGTAATACCGTAGGTTGAGCCTCCAAGTAGCTTAGACTTTACCACGCACCACCACCATTTCAGGCATGGTTACTTTTTCACCAGTAGTAGCACGGTTGCAATATGTAGACATACAAATCTGCAATAATATTCAAAATTAGTGAAATAAAATAAAAAATGAAAATTAAAAAAAAAAAAAATGAAAAAAAGGTCAATCATTACCGTCTTTTTATGTGTTCCCTACTGGATCCGGACCAAATCTCTAAATAAAAATCAAGATACCGTACGTGAAGACATGTATACTATCCATTTATGACCTCCCCCCTCTCCGAAAACTCAAGATTCGTGTATAACGAAAGTGAAAGGTGGTGGTGATGCGTATGATATTAGTGTATTCAGGTAATGGAGAGATGGTTGGATATTATAAATTTATATATTAGGCTATGGTATGTTATGGGTTAAGGTATGTATAGAGATGTATGTATCCACACCGCACACGAGATTAAATGTGCGATAATCATTACTGGTTATGAACTCTGCTCAGTGTGTTTGGATCTGATCGTTCCTTTTTTTCTCTTTCATTTTTTTATTTTTTTTATATTATATATTTACTTTTCTAATGCGAACTTGGAGTGTCGGATCTTGTCAATGAAGAGCATGTTTGTATGGCCAATATATATACTCACAGATATAACATCACCAACTTCGTAATTCATCCAAAACCACAACTACTTACACATCTAAACCGTACCACCCATTATATTGTCTAAATTACCACTCACCCACACTCTCTCTTATTCGAAAGAAACTGCAAATTCGAAAGGTAGTAACCTTTCTTTAAAGAAATCAAAAACGAAAAAAGGAATAAGGGTGTGTGGAGACATGCTTTTAGTATACGCGACCGAGCGACAACGAAAAAAAATGCGGGTCATTGTTTTTGGGGAATAGTTTTGTTGTTTTTAGTATTTCACTAATTCATTCCCTGCTAAGAACCATCAAGCAGTTGTAAATACCTTTTCTTCCTTCTTTTCTTTCAGGTTTTGTCACTGTGTTTGGCGGCGGTGTGGTGTATTGGGATTAATGGAAAAATGTTCCTGATCGCATAGCCTATTCCCATAGCACCGTATGAACGACATGTAGTAGTACCTTGGAATAGCGTGTACAGGTTTCTTGGTGATCTTGTGGTACGTACTGTGCAGTCTGGTTAAGTAAGTTTTATCGGTAAATTCTTTAGGCAAAGAAAAAAAAAGTGCTGGTTCGGACATGGTAATAATGGAGACTATACAGCTACGTTATGCGGGTCTTTCACAAATTATCAGTTTGCGTCTTGCGCGTCTACAACCAATACTCAAACTGGGTCTTCACGAGCATACAACAGTAGTGTTCAATAATTAAAAATTCGAATCTAGTAGACACTTATTATTACATACAGATTACATGAATACCAGACACACTCTTTATCCATATTGATAAGGTAGCGTAGTTTTTAGTTCATATCTCTAGTCCACTCAAATAAAATACGCAGATCATCGCGTGGGGAACGTTTTTTTCTATTCATTTTATTTATTATTTTGGAACAATTTGGTCTAGTCCCCATTCAGCACAACATGAAAGGCACTTTGGTCCTTGGGAGTCTCATTCACGTTTGCTGAAGATGAAGAATGAAACCCCACTCTGATATACCTTGGTTCGGTATGGTTATATTATTACCTGTGTGTGTGCGTGTGGGGTGTAGGTGTAGATTCAGGTATGGATTGTTAAAACATGTATCAGTATGGTCCGTATGAAAAGGCGCGTGTAAGAGGATAAGATGTTTTATTTTGTGTGCAGGATGAGAAAAAGGTTTGGACAGCAGTGTGTTCAAGTCTGGTCTAGCCAGGTACGGCGTACCGCCATTTGACACATCTACATGATCATCTTTACTTGGTATCTGCCATACCTCACTATGTAACAAACCGGTATGTATTTGCGCTTGAAGTAAACGAATTTGAAATTTATCCAACACGACACAAAGATTAACCAATCCTGAGAAGGTAATGTAATACTATCGTGTAAACACACAAATTTATTCTCCATATCTACACAACACAACGCGTCTCTTCCCTGAATCTATTGCGTCTTTTTCCTTTTGATATAAAACGGCGCATCTTTATCCCAGTCGTCTTTCCTTTTTACAAAATTGAAATTAAATCAAAACAAGAAACTGACATGAAATTGTACATTATATTATATATGCGATATCCTTATATTCATCCCTACTGATTTGTTTATCAAATACTCTAAAGTATTCATAAGTGACGCTTACAATAATATTCTTAACCTGATTAGAATCTTTTTTTCAATTTTTCAAAAAGCAGAATTGTGCAAAAACGAAAAAAACAAAAAAATCTTTGCTCTATTTTCTTTTAATCATAATGATATCTATTCAATTCATGACATTATGTCTTTATCTTTCTTCATATTCACCTTCTCATTCATTCACCCTCCATGCCGACGTTGGAAGCGTTTGCAAGTATGTCATCTTTTTCTGAATCCAGCCAAAAAATATCGCCAACCCTATACATATACATATTATATTCGCAATATAATATCCATCTGTCTCAATAGTACACGTCCCTCCAAGTTCCTTACATCTGCCCTTCCCTGCTTCTGCAGAGCACGAAAAACTTTCAAACGCTTTCTCTGCTCCCTCGACCGTTTCCGGTGGTGAACAAGTAGCGCTAGTAAACCAATCAACCGCATACAATACTATAATCCTAGGCCATTGTCCTCCCAAATTAGAAATAGTATTCAGCGTCGTCATATACGTACCTCCAATCAACGGATCAGCGACTTGAGTGTGAAAAGCATTGATTCCTACAAACTGGATAGTAGACATAAACGATCCCAGCACATGTGTCGCGATGACAACCAAAAGATATCCCAGTCCTACCTTCCCTGACTTTGGGAATGCCATAACCGAAAGCATTGACAAAATGGCTGCTCCAATTCGGCCCATGTAGCCCAGCATCCAAGGACGGAGAGGATGCGCACCTGTCGACCATTTCGCTGCGTAATAACCAAAGATGATTTCAAAGGGAAAATCGATAAGCACTGTTAGAGCTAGATCCTCTTTAGAAAACCCTTTCTCGAGAAGCTTTAGGTTGGTGACTGCTTCGTTTGCTTGAAATGCAATCTTTGCTACAACATGAACCATAATCAATGTCTGAACTGCAGGAAGCTTCAACATGCTGTACATCGATTGATACACTGCTTTGATTCCTCCCTCATCTGTTTTATGACGATCCTCCTTCACAAATAAGGCAACCAAGACGGTCATAATCAAGTAAATCCACCCCCAAAGAGACAAATACTGATTCAATGTAATGACCCCAGCGTCAATTGGTGTGGCTCTGAAATATTTGTTTGCAAATTCTGGTGAATTGAAAGCAAGAAAGACTGTAAACGATGTGAAATATCCAGTGTTTAGCCCTACTGTCTGCGCAGTTGAAGCATACGACAACGCTTCTTTTGATAGCAATGTTAATGCCCATCCATCTACGGCAATATCTTGCGTCGCACATAACAACACTAACGTAAAGAACATAAATGTGATTGTTCCCAAGTTCTTCTCAGCGTCTTCCAAAAGTCCTTCAACAGTTGATCCCAAATAAAGTAATGTTAAAGCAGACACAGTCTGCACTGGTACAATCCAACTCTTCCGTCTTCCGAAATTCTTGTTAAACACAGCATCGACAATTGGACTCCACAGTAACTTCAATGAATATGGATAGCTTGCCAATGTGAATATTCCCACTTGGCCGTAACTTAGTTTTGTTTTCAATAGGAACGGGACTGATCCGAATGCTAGACCGACTGGGATTCCTTGTAGCAGATAGAGTACCACAAGAATAGCAAAGTTTTTCCGATCAAAAGAATTGAGCTCTGAGAAACTTAGTGATTTGGGGTTCTGTGGTATAACAACTGGTTCTTCGGAGATAGCTCCCTCTGCCCAATTGCTACTTGATACAGGCAGAAGAGGACCTGTTGCTGGAGACCCGGCAGGAGTATGGCGCTTCCTATAAGACTGGAGCTCCAAATCGTTCATATTTCTCTCTTCTTTGTTCCAGAACGAGTTGTCGATACAAGTATAAATGAGTGAGAGAAGAAGAAAGGGAAGAAAGAAAAAGATATTGGTAATCTTGCAATTACAGCTTTGGTTACGTGGACGTAAATTAAGCTTTCTCTAGGTTCATAATGCATTTTTAATTATTTTTAGAATTTCTAGGAGGGAGCTGAATGTTGACCAGGATAGGAAATAAAACAAAGTCAATTCTAGGGGGTCAATGTGAGTTCAATTGAACATGAGGATTTGCTACTTGTGTATGAATTGTTTGAGGCAAGTTCTGTTCCAATGTCTATATACACGTTGAGTAGATTTGTTTGGTATGAAGCTGGCTTGAATCGAACTAGTGCTGTTGACAAATGTTTGAAAAACTAGTATAAAGTTTTCTATGCTACAAGTTTGAACTTTGTATACACAACATAGATCAGTTCTTTTCATTAGATATGTTTCAAAGCATTAGTTGAGAAAATATAAGAGTACGATCTATCATGTCAGACCCCATAGCATCTCAATGTAAGTCACGTCTTTACATTGCAGGATATACAAATCCATAATTATCTATCGGAATATTTTTAACGATCAGATATCAGATATCAGATATCTCGACGTTTCAAATTTCACTGTTTTTGCACGGCTGAAAGACCCTAACCTACGTCAGATCATCATCAATACAGATTAGAAATGTCCCGTCCCCATACACTATCATTCTTGCCCCCATCGTTAGATCACCTCACATATCCATGGCCTCATACGAAGGTAAGTAAAGCAAAAGATCACTCACACATTTTCTTTCACCCTTTTCCCGAACACAAACCATTTTACGGTCCATCCACAAATCTATCTTGATACATGAAATTCTAACTTACAAACACAAAAGACGATCACAATATCCAAACCACGCAACAGACTCAGTCTCAAAGGCGTGCTCGCCTTGACCTGAGCGCCTTTCTAACCCAGGAGCTTTCCCAAAACGCCCCCGAATCCTATGCCGATGCGCTCGAGTCCGCACTGCGCCGGTTGTCCACCTCTCTTTCCGAAGAAATGCTACAGAATATGCACCTCCCGGGTCAGGAGAAAAAAGAGGGTGTGAGCCAGGAGTTTCTGGATAACCTGGAAAGAGTACCCAAAAAACTTCTCAAAAAAGATGATCAGTGCGCGATTTGTACCTCGTATTATAATGAGGAAGAGTACACGCTTGTCGTCAAACTTAGGTGTGGTCACAAATTCGATTTGGAGTGTGTGGGACCTTGGTTGAAAGTAAACCCATCTTGTCCAATGTGTAGAGATGACGTTTTGAAAAAGAAGCAGCCAGTGATCGAAGAAGAAGATGAGGAAGAAGAATGGGACGATACTTACGGTTAAATGTATCAAAGGATAGGTACATAAGCTATATTAAAAAGTACAATGTGCTATTTTGGGGTTTATATTGTTACAAACAACTTATTATAGAAATAAAAGACGATAGAACTTTTCCAACTTTCAGTTTGTTTCGTGAATTCGCTATCTCTTTATGCGATCCACCTTTGAGCCTGAAAAAATTCATAAATTCTTGTCGTTTTATTGACATCAATTTTAACCAAATCTCTTGCAGTTTTCTTTTTCAAAACACCGCCTGAGCGAAGCAACTCTCTAAACAATGTCTCTTTGATTGCAAGATAAGGCTTTGGTAAGATCCTCAGCTGTGAGCATAACACTTGTTCCTCGGGGGATAAAAGTTCCACGTCCGTAGCTCGAGAAATGTCCAAGGGTGTTCCTGACACAGGTTGAAAAAGCTTAGTGTGATTTTGAAAGGCTGAAAGTCGAGATGATGTCGACGGTGGAAGCGTATTGGTATTAACGTCTTGAATATTTAGAGTACCATTAGGTTTAGTTGCTGCTGCTGCTGCAGCACTTGTTGAATCCCCAAGATCTTCTACTGCCACAGAATCATGAGATAAATATTTGGCGACCTCAGTTGTACTATGGTGAATAGGGTGGATACTTCCTTGGAAAACTTCAGACGTTGTTGAGGTGTGTGGTTGAGATCCGATTGCGTTAAATCCAGAGTTGAACCGTGATGATGAATTTGTTGTATGACGTGATCCAGATACCATCATTTGATTGATGTTGGAGCTGATTAAATTGGAATTAGCACTACTACTGCTAGCACGAATCGCTTTATCATTTTCGTATTTCGAAGCCATTGCAAACGTCCTGATCCCATTCCTCCTGTATTCTTGCAGCTCCGCAATCCTCTTCCGGCAATGTATTTCTGTCAGTATATTGTTTACAAAAGTTTGGTAGTCCTTCGGTGTCATTAATCGAGCATAAGCCTTGACTTTACTTAAATAGTCTCTTTCTTCCTTAGTTCTCTTCTTTTCAATATTCACATTTTTTCGATAATCGAGTAGATCATGTTGAATCATAACTCTCTTTCTTTCTATTCGATTTGTTAATCGCGAATTGTAAATGTTTAGTATTGTCAGTTTCAATTCAACCTCCGTCTCATTCTCGTCCGGCTCAAACGACATGTCCTTAATTGTCATTTCTGCATCGTTTTCATACTCAGTTTCAAACTCCAATCTACCAGGCATGTATCCTTGGACTTCGTGGCAACTTGGTACTGAAGCACTCGGTTTTTGTTTTATAGCTGCCAGCTTTGCATTCTTCCTATACTCCTCAATCCGCATTCTCCTTCTTTCTGCAAACTCCGTGGGATCCCATGTAAATTTCTTGGTCATGTCAGGTACCGGATATGTGGGGCTATTGAGGTAAATCGATGTAAAATGTTCTTCAACCTCTTCTTTTGTCCGACCTCCAATATGATCAGCTATATCCTGCCAGTTACCACAACCAAATTTGCCCATTCCTTCTATCAGCAAGAGTTCCTCATCTGCACCCCAATCCTCGTCAAATATTGGATAAGTGTGTTGTTCGATGATTAAATAATCATGCCATGGCTTGTGATTGCTCGAGTATTTGCCTCGTGAAAAACATTGTACACAAAGGTCATAATCAGTACATACTGCACACTTGATACCTACTAGATTAGAACAATCACATCCACAGACATCGCAATGGAATCTATAACTAGTTAGTACTCTATCGTTTTTGTGACGCAATGGCACGAAAAGGGAAAAAACTCACTTATATCCAGGCTCTGGCAGTTTTATTGTTGTGTTTGGCCGCGTCGTGTCTGACATATCGAGGGTAAGGGTATATTGTTGACGCGCTGTGTGGCAAGGTGCTAATGAAGTTGAATAATGTCAGATAGTTCCGTAGATTAACGATGTTCTTATATCAAATTTAGTACAAGTTAGAGCTAGTGGAGATTGTTTAGTTGTTGTAGCGATTGTATTCAATGATTTTCTTGTTGGTTTTGTGTTAACTTTGACGTGAAAGAGTGATGGAATATTAAACAGCTTTGTTCTAATGGAATTGCTGGCGGTGATGTATGGGATGGCAATTCACAGATCCTCGTTTGGATTGTCTAATCAATAAACAATATTACTAATGATTAGTAAGTGTTGCACGTGAAAGCTAGAAGAAAGGTTGCATGTAGGTATGATACCTACGTCTAACAGTCACAACATGTTGCCCAAAGTAGCAGATATAAGACGAGTGTAATTTTACATAATCTTGATATCCTAAATATCATTTTGCCCTAAACCTGTAAGGCCGAAATTTTTTTTTCACTCCCACTCATTGATTTTTACTTTTTTCTCCTCTCACTTTCTATCTAACCTTGTGCTTCCGGAACTTCAGCTCACCGTTAATAATATACATACAAAATGGTAAGTAAGGACGATGAATTTTTGATGGAGAAATGTTGCGATATAAGGGCGAATTCTGCAGAATTGGGATTTGTTTGGGAAACCATGGAATCGATTGAAGGAGAAGATTAAGAACAAAGATGTTAACATGGATATTTTGTAGGGTCGTGTTAGAACTAAGACTGTCAAGCGTGCTGCTAAGCAAATGATTGAGGGTTACTACCCCAAGCTCACCCTCGATTTCCAAACCAACAAGCGTTTGGCTGACGAGATTGCTTACATTCCCTCCAAGCGTCTTAGAAACAAGATTGCTGGATACACCACCCATCTTATGAAGCGTATCCAAAAGGGACCCGTCCGTGGTATCTCTTTCAAGCTTCAAGAAGAAGAACGTGAAAGACGTGATCAATATGTTCCCGAAGTTTCCGCCCTTGATCTTTCTAACTTCGACGGTGCTCTTGAAGTTGACAAGGCCACTGCTGACCTTCTTAAGACTTTGGGATTCTCTAAGCTCCCCGTTAACGTCACCCAAGTCTCTGCTCAATCCCAAGAGAGACGTTTCCGCAAGAGAAACTAAAGTCTTTTTGTATAAGATTTTATTATGTGTATGAAAATGAAAAATTAGCAGAACATCCCCTTTTCTCTCCGGTTATTTATTCATTATATTACTTAATTGATTGTCATTACATGGATACTTAATGATCACCTTGACTTTATTCTGTCTTGCCAGTGACTTTTTAAATCGTTCAAAGATGTCACAAGTTTAAGTAAGATCAATATCGGAACCGTTGTACGTGCGGCGTGTTATCACAATTTTTTGAGTATGACCCAGCTTAATAGTGGACTCGAGCGTAATGTAATACTCGATCCTTCGAACAATCACCCTATTTTGAAGCTGTTACCGTTTGTGTTGCTGATAAAGGTTTTCGATAACGTCGTTATATCTTAGGCTCAAGAATCGGTAACCTTGGGTTTTTGATAGGTAAACCCTTGATTTTGTAAAGTCTCTGGCCAAGCTGCTAGCGGCTGCGTGTGCTTGCACATGTTACTTTTTTGCTTGTGAGTGGGTTCATGGCTCTTTATTATATTACTACTCAATTCTAGGCATGTAGTGTGTAAAATTTATTCAGTAGACCACTTTCCGACTCCAAGGCACTAAACCTGTACATGATATTATACGCACAGTATATGCCAAATTGAAGACCAAAGAAGACGTTTTGTTGTTGGAAGTTTGCAATATGTACCGTCGAGTCCGAATCTTTGCTGGAATGATGGGTTTGTCGGTAACAATCAGTTGGGCTTTGTACAGTATGTAGCTATATTGGACTATACTCGGCGGTTGGTTATTGACAGTTCACCTAGAACCATTTTGTTATCCAGACTAACACACATTTCAGTTGTTTCAATCGTATACTCCAGCTACCTGTTAATATATCAGCGTCAGTAAATTAGAACGTCTTGTCGATCTGTGCTCTTCTTCTTCTTCAGATTAACCACTTGAAAGCGTAATTTTATAGTAAAATAGTACGAAACAACCAAAGATCAAACATTCTGTTTAGAAAATCGAGGTGTAGTGGTAATTCCAGATTCTGCCTAGTAGAGTCAGGTTCCAGTGTAGAATTTTCCCGCATTACGAGATCATTTACGTCTATTGCAATCTTAAAAATCCCGTTTTAGCCAAAAATATTGCATTGAAGCATATAAGGTTCACATCGAGCCTGGTTTTGGGTGTGTGCCTGGGTAACTCTGGTACTAACCTAATCTTGCCTAAGTGTAAAAAATTAGATATTGACAGGGTCAGATTTACATTGTTTGAAATCTTTACTGGATATAGTACAGCAAGACATGAAGTTACGATGAGATGAATGTACTGTGTTGCTTTGTTTCCAATCTATAAATTATTGTGGAGTATGTGACGACTATTTTGTCTGACACGGGGTGGCGATTTGGTAATTTGACTAATAGGACGGAATAAGAAGTTACAGGGATATATAAAATGTCAATATAGCTGTAGATTAAGAGCTCTTCCAATTCAAAATGATGTCTCATTCAACGTTGGTAGTACGTTTATTATAACTCCACTGTCTTTTCTCCGGACTCACAACAAAGACTTTCAGGTGAGTTTCAATTATTATTTTGACGGCATGTATACAAGAGAATATTGAATTAAACACATTTTGTCGCTGTGTCTTTTATTCAATCGAAGTGCAATACCGAAAGCTTAATGATTATTTTATTCAATTTCCGTGTGACTATATTTTGGTAAGAGTGAGTTCTAAAAGTCCATAGTTTTGTTGATGTATAATAAAAGTGAAAAAAATCAGCCATGCTATACCATCACAATAAGGAATTAAGCCTATCATTTCATTCAAAATATTACAGAAAATTATAGAAATGATTATTCGCAAAGCAAAAAAACTTTTGATATGATTAGCAAGTATACACTAGGATGTATAATTTTTTTTCTCTTCGGTCAATTCAAAAAGGAGAATGTTGTATCTTTTGTATATTTAAATATGCCAGTCTGACCTATCAGAATTAGCCAAATAAAGCCCTGTAAAAATGTTGGTATAATACTCAATCTAGTCTGATCCTTTTTTGACTTGGAGCACAGTGGAATATGTATATCAGCATAGATATAAAGTATACCAGAAGCCTTACTTGAAAAACCAACAAAACGGAGCTTTGTACTTATTCATCAACTTAGGCGGAAAATGTTGATTTCGATAATTTTTGAAATTTCACTAACTCTACAAGTACAGTAGTAGCTGTAATACTATATGATAGGCTGTAAATCAAGAACTGATCCAAGTCCATGTATAATTGTTTCAATTTGGTCGGTTAAAGATTAGCTTAGATATATTAAGACTGGAGGATTAATGGTTCACTTTTTTTTCCGCTTTCAATCAAATTCCCAGTATGATTCACTAATAGATTTGTATGATTCCGAGCTCAAATCTTGAACCAAACTTTGAACAACAAATGTTTTCTTGTTTTTTTCATGTATAAAATTGGGTAAGTTCAATTTATCTATATGTGTTAGATCATCAAGAACAATTTCTGAACGGTCCCTTCAGAGATTTTTCGAGTTCATAAAAAATTACAATGTCATGTAAAGCACGCCCATTACAGTATTTTGTATTCAAGCTAAAATACATTGCTTTCCCGACGTGTGAGTGTACTTTTCCAATTACCTATTCAAAACACATAATATATATATATATATTCAGATCTCTCTATGGCCTTTGCGTATGTGGAAACTATTGTATTTTGTTTGGCATACGACAATAAACCAGCTTAGGGCAAAAATGTATATACATATATCCTATTGAACGTATACACTGTTTTATGGTAGGCACAAAGAACAGATTTTTAAGAGATTTTATATACTGGTACTTACAAGTCCTGGACTGTTGAACAAGCTGTGATGTAAAGATATAATGTTTGCATACATTCTCGTGAAGATAATCCAGTAGATATTAATAGCTCTTTATGGTTTTCTAATCTCTTGAACTGCAAAGCGTTATATATAATTACTATTGTGAGTTGTTTGGCTACATATCACAGAAAGAAATTATTATATTAATCTCAATACGGCAGAAAGCTTTGATTGTAGAATTCTAGTGCAGAAAAGACAATATATCAAGGCTAACTATGTGTTTCATAGATAGCTCGAAAGGGTCTTCAAAAAAACCACAGCCCAAGCAAGTTTATTCATGGACAACGGTTTCATTTTTTTCTATATGGGTACGAATATAGACATTCAATACAACTACTGATGATATATCTCTTTTTATGACTACTCAGCTCTTAGTTCACAGTTCGAAATCTTTTATATCCATACATAAATCAGAATGACGAGGATTCTCTACATATAGCTTTAAGTATACACTTTCTAGGCTCTTAAGCCATTATTTCTTCTAGTGTTATTTTTTCAAACAATATTTTTATTGGAAATTAAAGTGCAATTAATATAGTTTATTATACTTATATAGCTAACAAATAAAACTAATCAGATAACAGAATAGACAAATTAATCAAAAAACTTATGGAGTGTTGAGAAATAGAAACATAAAAAACTTTAATATAGCGAACAAACAAACAAAAGACCCGGAACTCTAGTTATTCTCCTCATTACTCCGTCTAACAGCATCCTTCTCAGTTACCATTTTATTCTCCGTCTGTTCATTATTATCCTTTTCAGTCACAGCAGCACTTTCCTCAACCGGATGGTCATTACTACTATCACTCTCAACATCCGCATTCTTTTTCGACCCATGAGTTCCGACTCTCAAAAATGCGCATCCCACAACCGACAGCCCAGCAACACCCAATCCAAAATAGAAAGCCGCGTGGTAGGAATCAAGCAAATCCTCCTTGCTAACCGGTTTGGGTTTGCGAGCTTCAACACCGGCCGCCACCGCTGACGACGCTGCAAGTCCTACAGCCGTGCTCAGCTGTAGCACAGTGTTGAAAACTCCAGCGGCAGAACTTTGTACAGAGCGTGAAACGGAAGATAAAGTTAACATGTTTGCAACGTTGTAACCTATGTCTGCACCGATGACAACTAGAATCATAGCAGGGAAAGGAATCGCCCAATACGATCCGTGTAGTGTAACAAATGACCATAGTAGAGCCGCCCCGGTAAAGGCAAATGTGGCAATAAACATCAGTATCTGACCAGGGATCCGATGAAGGGTGTGTGCAACTATAATGTTTACTATAACACCTGCAACAGCTTGAGGGACCCAGTACGCGGCGGTCAAAATTGCAGATATCTCCCTAATCTCTTGGAAATATAAAGTACCATAGTACGACAATGTTCCAGTAAAGTTCATCCAGTTGGCAGACATAATCAGCATGCAGAGAGGAAACTTATAGGAAGTGGTCCAGAGCTCCATGGGCATGAGCGGTTTGGCAGGTATGTAATTTTCATAAACCACAAAACATGCAATAAACAGTATACCCACAATCAACAATGCAATGATATACCCTGTCTTCCAGCCTTGCGGTGCGATTTCAGCCTGAGAAAGTGAAAACACGAACAACGAGAACCCGCAAATTCCCAACGCAGTTCCTCCGTAATCCAACTCCTTCAAGCCGGCCCTGATGTTTTCCCAAGTTAGTTCTTTGTCATTTTCGGACGAAGGTACAACGAAATACGCGGCGACGGCAAGGCAGCTGTACAAGATTGCAAAAAAATACAGAACGGCTTTGAAGTTTAAAAATTGGGAACAGATTCCGCCGACAACAATTCCAATAATAAAGCCGATAGGTGCACCGGCAGCAAACAAAGCCATACACTTGTTTTTCCTGATTCCAGGCGCATACGCAGCTCCGAGGATTCCAACCGCCGAAGGGGTCATAGCCCCAGCTGCCATTCCCTGAAACGCGCGGAACAAGCAAAACACAACAAAGTTATCCATGAACCCTCCGATAAGGCTGAACACTGCGTAAGCCGTAAACGAACTAATGACCATGATTCTTCTGCCAAAGATGTCAGCCACGCCGCCAAAGAATAGAAAGAAGGAACCGGAGGCAAGCGAGAACGAGGCGACGGTCCATGAAAGCTTTGCAGCTGAGCCGATTTTGAAGTGGTCGCCCATTGCGGTTAGCGAGACTTGAATACCGCCGTTGGAAATGGAACTCCCGACAGGGGCCATCATCAGAATAATGAGGCATAGCACTTCTTGCAAAGTGGAGGAAAAGATGGCAGGACGGGCGTTGGGGTCTGGAGTGGTATTTTGTGGGGTTATACTAGAGTTGTCAGTTGCATTGACCAGAGAGTGATCTGGTTGTGAGTCACTGGGCAGTTCCGTTTCGCCTGTGATATTTTTGTCACTCGGAACCTGGCCAGTCGCCAGAGATGTTTTATTATCGTGCATTCTATGTTAGCTTAATATACATGAACCTCGAGGGCAACGGAAACGAGAACTTGTTGTTACAAAGACATAGTAAGAATTCTAAATCAACATCACCAAAAAAAAAGAGAAGGAAAAAATAAATAGGCACTCCAGTAAATTCCTGCTTGAGCTTGAATAGTTGGAAACGTCATTAAGGTCTAGTATTAGACGAACAATTCTACAACAGTTTCTAGACTTGAAAATTCCGAAATCTCTATCTTCGGAAAAGACTATACGGTAAACGTTCCGAATATACCGGATCTTACCGAGTGCTAAAAGAATAAAGCGGTTGCACTTACCACAAAAACTAACAACTATCAAGAAATCACAATTTTTCGTGAACGAACCACTTGGAGATGGGAGAACGGTACCTTTTTCTCATGAGTTTGAACGGTACTTTTTTCACTAACAAAATGTTTGTATTTTACTCATAATACAAAAGGATATACGCATTCGAATCTGGGAGATTTACAACAAATGTTTATACTCTATCTTTAATTCGAATAAACTTTTGTCACTTTTTAACAATTTATATTCTACTAATAAGGCAAAAATATTTCAGGGAAGATCTTGACTACTGTTGTATAAACTATAGACGATAACTACCACCTGTGAATATAATTACACAATGTCAAATTCTAGAAATAAGCGTTTGGACATGCCAGAATCGTATGTATTTTGTTACCAGAGGAGTGACAATTTGTTATACTCGGAATTCACAACAAATCTGATATATACAACACCATCGTCAAAAACAGCCATGTATGCTACTTTTATTGTCCTCTCGCAACTCCAAACCAATCGATACTAAAAAATATAAGGATTATGGGGGCCGAAGAAGCAGTTTTCCAAAAATTGCACTTAGTCTGAAAACAAATTGGATATGCACAGCTAAACCAATCGTGGCTTGTCACGTTAAAGATTTTATAAACGTAGAGTGTTAAATTGTTACCCAATGCTACTTATAACCATCGCTGGGCTCAGTGTTTAAATAGATAATAATGTGTATCTTCCGCATTCCACTATTGAACGTAGTATCAATGATAATATCAGTACCCCGATCTTTTTTTGTATAGAAAAACTATAAACCCCAGCACACTAGAGAAATTTGGATGTTATTTTTTGATGAATAAAATACTGGAGATTCGTCGCTTTTGAAGCTTGGTTCACTACCTTCACTACAATGAAAATCTTTAAAATGTGCTTTTAGAAAGCTACCGATTGTAACTCAATTTACCTCGTGTGTCTATTACCGGGTCAGGACTTTCTTTTTGAACAGTTTGCATACTGCCCATATTAGGTAGCAAATCATATATTCAGAAATCTCTGAAGACTTTTTCCATAACAAAATCTCATAATAAATGATCTTACGTCAACCCGATATTACTCGTAAACCATAACCAATGGGCATTCACCAGCTCCAACAACCTCCAAACACCCATCACCATCCACCTCTCTAATCTACCACAAACGTCCACAAAAAAGAAGCATGCAGTACACCAAAATTCGCCCTCGCCCAAACATCTAGTATACATTTATAGAGGTGAACAGAACTGGCCCTTAATTTGATCCGTTCAGTAAGTTTTTTTTCTTTTCGTATCACAGATTTTCAACTAGTCTCAATACTTTTCACTAACCAGTTCTTTCTAATTGTTGATACATCTTCACACCTTGTTTTTTAAAAAATTCACCTGTACAGTACTGTACACACAATATAAATCTTTTTCTATGGCCCATGCCAATTTCGTTCCCATTACCCACACCAACTCGTACCATCTTCCAAATCGCAGATAATTACCAAAGATATTCCGTTACTTGAAATTTTTCCGTGTTTAACTTGTCATTTTACAAAATCAACAAAAATTTATAATACTATAATGTTTTATTGAGTGACGGGGAGTGGCGTTGATCTTAGCAATTGTAATCACAATATAATCCGGATAATATTTTTGATAGATGCTAGTATAATCTAACGTCTTACTGAAAGTCCTAGTAAAATGGGGTTACTTCTTGTTACCAAGTTTTTCTTTGATCAGGTCAACCTTTTAGGCGACAAATGTAGATGATTAGTAAATTGAATGGCTTCATCACGCTTTGCAAGAAAAGAGAGAGTCAATCACATCAAGAGCATTTCATCCAAACTTCTCACACAAGCACATGGCGAAACCTCCACTAACTATAAAATCGATATAACAAATCACCCAATCGAACTGATCCAAATTTTATCAAACAACTTACAAAAGGCCTACAGTATATAAGACGAACAAATTGTCTGTATGATTCAAGTGAAAAACAAAGTGTACAAAATTTAATGATGAATTATATTAACTATACACACAGATAGATTTTTAGTATCATGTTCTTCCATTATTCAGAAAAAAAAAAATAAAACAAAAAAACAAACGATAAATAAACAAAATATTAAATATATCTATGTATTCCAGAAACATGATAATGTTCCTATTATTATTCTTTTTTTTTCTCAAAAAAAACTAAAGCCAAAAGGAAAAGAAGAAAAAAAAACTAATGATGTTAAAAAAAAATGCACGTAACATGAATGAATGAATGAATTAAAAAATGAAAGAAAAAAAATCAAGCCAATGCATTTCTCTCCTCCAGAGCCTGTTCCAACTCTCCAACCAGCCTCGAAAACGACTGTTTACTTCCCTTCTGCAGCACCATTCTTACACTCCCTCCTTTAACGCCCTGTTTCTCATCAGCTTTTGCAACAACACCTTTCCCACCAGCATACCAAGGTTTTTTCCCATCTTTAGTTTCGTTCGTTTCCCTCGTCGAGATCTCGACTCTGAATTTGGAGCTTCGCAGCGAAAGCACGTTGGTGGAGGCAATTTTGGCCTTGATGACAAATATCTCTTCGGTCTCCGGGGTGCCGTTGGACCCCGTGGAGCCTCTTACAGGAACTGTGTGGATTGTGGGTTTGATGTTGCTGATGCCGTATTGTTTCCACTCTAGCAGGATTTGTAGTATCATCTTGTACAGAGTGGAGCTCGAGTAGGTGGAATGGAGAATTGGGGCTTCGGTTACTACTTTTCCAAACTGTGTACTTGACATGGTACTTTCTGTATGATGAGATGATCCAGTAGACGTAGCATAATGTCCGATACTAGACGTTCGGCCACCAGCACTACTAGCAACATTGTTTCCTGACGACGAAAACATCATCTTCATAAACCAGTTTCGCTTCACAGGTGGTTCCGGAGCATCACGCTTTGGTGGCTCAACATTGGACGCTCTAAAGAAACTTCCACTCTTTCTTCCCAAGAAGCTAGTTCTTGAAGAGTTTGTGTTCGTTCTCGCAAGTTCTGGTTTACTACTATTCGTATTACCCAATGGAGCAGTCGAAAAAGGCGGTGTTGAAAGTGGGCGACTTTTTTGCTGAGAAGTTCCCAGTACCGAATCTGTACTCAACTTATTTCCAATTTCTCCTTTCATTGGCAAATTTCTTGCTCCTGCAGAACCGGTGCTGGCAACTCTGGAACTCATAGTTTCCGCCGATGATTTACGAAGCTCAGGGCTGAATCTGTAATAATTAAACTGTGGTGAATTAGTCAATGTTGATTTCTGTCTCACCAGGGTTCCATCCTTTTCAGTTGATGTTGTGCTGTTGATAGTTGTTGTATTTGTACCAGTTGGCAGAGGATCTGGCATCGATGCCGTAGGGGGAGATTTGAATGCCTCTCTATGAGTGGGCATAACATTTGTTATTCTCAACGACCCTTCGTCTTCCTCCGTCATTACGTCTTTTGATACTTGTCGTGATGCTGGTCTTTGGCGTTGTGACGATGACAACATGCTAAATTGGCTTGCTCTATGATTTACTGTTTGCGACTGTTGTGTAGTTTGAGAGGTCATACTGAACTGACTCGATTTCCGAGTAGCTGTATTCAACTGAGGAATATTAGGCGATGCCATATTAAATTGGCTGGCACGATGGCCAATAATGCTGGGTTTGTTGTTGAACTGGGGAGAATGTTCTGATTGTCTTAATTTCTGTTTGTAATGCATCTGTTTCAACGATTCGTCATCGTAAGTTGGATTATCCGGAATCATTGGCAAGTTCAAATCACCTTTGTTTCTTTCCAAGCCATTTCCAGTATCCACACCTTCAATTCTGACTTCATCTTCTTCGGCATCCATAAAACGGTCGTCAACAATCTCAAAATCGAAATCACTTAGTACGGACAATGATGGTGACTCCAGCTGAAGCTTAGGTAGGATTTGGCTATCCCTATGATTCACTTTGCCCTGATTTTTGACAGGTTCCGAAACAACTCTTCTATCATCAACCTTGCTTGTAGACATGGCTGAGCCGGGACGATTAGAAGACGATTTTTCGGGGTTGGAAAGGTTTCTATAGTTTCCAAAAGCAGGGTTTTGCTGTCTTTGAACTTCTTGCAGTTTCGAGTGATGATTAGCAGCCGAAAAGTCGAATGCCTGTTCTAGCATTCGCACAAAGTCTTCTTTCTGTTGATCTGCTGCAACCCCCTCTTTCTTAGTTTGCGTAGTTCCTTTGCTGATATTTGTCTGTTTGGCGTTGACCGTTGCATTGGGATCATTTGGATCGACAGCTTTCGATTTAGTAAGCTCCACAACTTCGATTTCGACCACATCGTCTTTTTCTGTTGCAGCTTCCACCATTTTGACAGCTTCCGTTGGAAGTGGTGGATACTCTACAGGACTTGAACTTCCAGACCTAGACACAGTAGCAGTGCGGCGGCCAATAGATCCTTTAGAGCCTGTTTTGGAGTGGCCATAGACAACCTTTCTCGTTCTTGAGTGACTTCTGCTTCTTGACCTACTTCTTCTTTTCGAAGCAATTGAGTTGACAGACATGCTTCTTCTATGCTTTTTAGGCGATGAAGGATAGGTGATGGTTTTTCCTTTTCTATTGGAATGCAGAGTATTAATGGTATTAGATGTTCTGGCGTTGGAAGGATATACGTTAGTATCGCCGGGATGCTTTAGATGAAGTTGATTAGCGGGTGGTTGAGACAATGAAGTTGAAGATGATTTTGATTGATCCCAATTGTTGTGATCCATTCTATATTTCATCAATAACCAGTAAAACGTTTTTTCTGTATTTTTTTCTTCCGACATTAATTTTTTGATGATTGATGATTTTGATGCACCGTGCCATAAAGTTTGTAGATTTTTCAAAATCTCTGGATCGACATGAGATTCATGCTGAATAGGTTTGTTTACATTAATCGAATAGGACCCTCCATTATGGGGTTGTCTATAACTGTGATTAGCAGGATACTTTCTTAAAAGGGAGTGTTTCATGATCTCATCCATTGTGATTCTTTCTGCTGGGTCTGTTTTTAGCATTTTCCATATCAAATCTTTTGCTTGTGGAGAAAGTTCAGGCGGCATGGTAAACTTTCCTCTTTGTACCTTTAGTAGTAACTTTCTAATATTGTCATCATCAAAGGGCAGATGACCGGTTAACAATGCAAAAAGGATGATTCCACAGGACCAAATGTCAGAGGGAGCGCCGTGGTACATTTTTCCAGAGACAATTTCAGGAGATGCATAATGAGGACTACCGCAAGAAGTTTCAAGCATGCGATCGTTTGTTTCTAGAGCCGCCATACCAAAATCTGCGATTTTGATAATGTTGCGTTGTTTGTCCAGTAGTAGATTTTCCGGCTTGAGATCGCGGTGACATATGTTGAATTGATGACAGTAATTGATCCCACTGATAATCTGGTGGAAATAATTGACAGCTTCGGACTCAGGTAAACGACCCTTTTTGATGAGGTAGTCAAACAATTCACCACCTTCGATATACTCAAGAATTAAGTAGCTAAAAATAAGAATTAAGTTAATAACTAAGACATGACGAAAAACACAAATTCATAAAGAATGGAGATGGAACAAAAGGAGTAATAAGAACAATCGAGTACATACAGTTCACCCTTATTTTCCCAAACGTCGTAGAGACCCATAACATTGGGGTGTTCGATTAGTTTCATGATGATGACTTCTCTCTCAATTCCGTACGGAGCTTTATGTGAGTTTTTGTCATTTTTGTGCGCTGTGCTGGAGTTGGGATTGTTGTTGTTTTCGGGATTTGGGTTGGAATGGGCGATTAGTGATTTTGGGACTATCTTGACTGCTGCTAATTGACCAGTAATACTGTGCTTTGCGAGTCGAACTCTTCCTGAAGAGCCTCTACCTAAAGTTCTGCCTAGTCTCCAAGGGCCGACATGAGTTTTTGTCCTTTTTGAAGCAGATGAAGACGAAGTCTGGGAAAGTCTCTTTGTCGGATCTTCTTGCTGGCTACTACTAGTAGTTCTAGGTCTAGGTCTGGGTACTGGCGCCGGTATTGGAACATCTGAATGATCCATTGAACCAGCCATTGTTGAATGAGAGAATAAGTTGGTTAATGAGCTGGAGTCAACGAAGATGTGAATGGTTTTGAGGAGGTAGGGAGAAGGAAAAGAATTGGTAAAGTAATTGAGGAGGGAGAAGAGAAGATAAAAATAAAATAAAAATAAAAAATGCAAGTGAACTTCGCTATGCAGCTGAAATATCTAAAGTTGACGGATAGAAAAAAAATAAACCCAAACAAAACAATGTAAACAGATACGGTACTAGTACGGTACAGGATTGATTAGGAATAAACTGAAAAAAAATCGATGAGAATGGGCAGCAATTGACAAATTTGAAATTGGCAAATAAACAAACAACTGAACAAGTAAACTAAACAAGCAACTCAGTATAGTATGAGACGTAAAAAAGAAATAAAAGAGTTTCTACATAAGGAGTGTGTGAATGTATGTGTGTATATAGATAGATTAATAGGAAGATAGTAAGGTAGGAAGGTAGCGGGTAGGTAGTAGGTAGGCAAACTGTACAGTACGTGTAGTAGTGTGTACAACGATATAGACGGTGATACTACAGCACGTCCTGAGTTTTGACTGGTATTCAGCTGTTTTTATTCTTTGGTTCAAACGCCATTTGAAAAGCGCGTAGTATCTAAAGTAACCTATGTTTAGAAACGGTTCCTATTATAGACAATTTAGTCGTAAATCCGCCATAGTTGTGGCAGCTTCGAAGGATGTTAAAGACTTGAAAGCCTTCAAGTCGAGTAAATTGAACACTTTGACGAGCTCAACGCAGTTCTGGTTGGAACCATTGTGGATGAAATCTTACTGTTTTGTGACTAGACTGACCTGAGTGGTATCATGCACTTTCCAAATCATTGTCATGTAACCAGTCTAGTTCTGTTCTCTAACTCGGAGTTATGAGGTCTTTACACGCAACCACCACACTTACAAACACTATTAGTACTAAATCAAAAGTTGATTGTGTGGATTCGGGAATAAACGCTCTAAGTGAACTAACACTTTTGTCTTTGCAAGTCAGTTGGTTGGCGGTGGCACAGATCATCGCCATCAACGTCCAAATTGAGTATTACGGTGCAAGTACACAATAATGGAATGGACATAATGAAGATCTATACATAGATCCAATAATCTTGTTCCTTTAGTTCTAATGAACTTAGATTCAATGAATGGATCTGGACTGAGCTGAAAAATAAAATTTGCCCCCCCTATACATTGTGTATATGCCGATACTGACTGCACAATAACAAAATATTCAGGAAAAATCTCCTTTTGGAGCTAAAATAGTAGTCTCTTTCATACGATTCCATAACAAATACTGAACGATCTCAAAATGTATACTCTGTTTGTTCAAATATGGTTTGACATCATAATATATTCACTAGGCATAAAAGTTCAGATTATTTCCTAATTCAATCAAATAAACAAATAAAACAAGAAAACAAACAGTCAAACAAGCTCCTAAAACAAAAGAACGAGGTCGATAAATAAATGCCCAATCGAGTAAGTAAACAAACAAACAAACAATCTAATAAATAGCCAGCCAGCCAGTCGGTCGGTCTGTCTGTCTGTCAACCGAAACAAACAAATTAAACGAGAAACAAATATTTAATCAAAATAAATCAACTAATCTAGTGATGAGGATAATGATGATGATGATTATGACGATCGCATAAATAGTAGCCATATTGTCCGTTTAGCTAAACAACTGGAATTTGATTGAAGGTATGGAAAAGCACTGCACCACTGACAATTTCCGTAATTGGTTTGTCACGCCTGCTAAACGGAAATATATTACGTGAAAGAAAAGAAGGTGAGCTTCTGCATTGACGTATAACTTTTTACTGCCAAAGTGGGCGATATAAGGCAGAATTCACCATAATAAACTATCCTGACTCCTGAATTAATCAATCAATCTATTTTGTCCACGTCATCTGCAGCATGAATTCTTTGGTTCATTCTAAGGAGAAGCCATAGCGAAATGGTATTTAAGTCTGTTTATCCTATATACCAACACGCATTCAAGGAATTCATCCACCACCATTGTCATCCCTTCTTTTTTTGTTTTATTTTGTTTTACCTTCGTACGGACAGTACAGTAGGTACTACCACTTCCATAATATCCCAAAAAAATAACAACAGCGTTCCAATCATTGATTCTATGTGCTTAACATAGAAACACCATGTATCCGTTTCAAATATCAAATTTCCTTGAATTCCATGTTATATACACTACTTACAATGACATGACCCCCCAAAAAAAAACATCCTGGATTGATGGGATGGGGTTGAATATGTTCCCTTTATACTTAACCGAAACATTAGTCGCGGTCGTTAGTTTGCGCCCGCTGCTGCTCGTGAAGAATGTACGTAAGGTGCCAATGCAATGCGGTACAAAGTCACGAAATACCCACGTAAACAAACGTACAAGGTTAAAAATAAACATTTCCCTTATTAAGAAAGAAAGAAAGAAAAAAATAAGATTTCTTAACTGGGATGGGATGAAAGGAATGCAATGGGAAAAAAAAGAAAAAAAAAATGGTAGTAGAGTTTGAATCTGATAGAGTTTGGGGGGTTTTTCATTTTATTACTGACCTTTGAGTTTAAAGACTTTGGAGCTTGGACTTGATGCATTGGTCATAAGTGACAGTTTGTGTGCATTCTTGTCATGGTGATCGACTTGAAGAACAAACCTATGTAAATAATCCATCATGATTCATGATAATATTGTATACGTACAATAGGCTCATTCTTTTACTCTTTTGCCAGTCTGTCTTAGACTCAATAGACAATAGACTAAACAAACATTGGTATATTAATATCATGCACTTGCATCCACATCACCGTATAACAGGTACATACAAATTAGTTTATAGAACTCAGAACATCAATGAAACTACCATGAGCTTTATATAACAGCAACACCTGTGGCTGCCTAACTGTTATCCGCTTGACCCACAGACACAGACTGCTATATGCACAGTCCGCACATAATTTGCTAAATATTGAATCCAATTCAAAAGGCAGAATGCTCTGTTCGAACCACATAATTATTACCCAAAAGCTCACTGAACTGAATGAATAAGACAACAGAAATATGGGATGATGGAACTTTATGCTTAAAAAAAAAATTAAAAAGCTTAGATGAAGAAACTCAAAAACTAGGTTTTCAATTCAATTACATCATGAAAAACAGAGTTTGCATTCTCTGCGACTTAAAATTTCGAGCTTTGTTACGACTACTGTGGTTACGTATGTATTGAAAAGACGATATCGTTGATAAATCTGGCTATCGTGAAAGAAACAGTCGGGTATTCGGCTTTTTGGTTATACAAATTGTCATTAGCTGATTGTTAATACTGCAGTAGATTTTAGTACTTTTACCAGACCTTCCGTTATGAGATATTGAACTTATAACACGTACCCAGTCTACTACTTTTCGTACCGTAATATTGTTTTTTACTCATGCTTT
This sequence comes from Geotrichum australiense, assembly GCA_030563945.1. Classification (NCBI taxonomy): domain Eukaryota; kingdom Fungi; phylum Ascomycota; class Dipodascomycetes; order Dipodascales; family Dipodascaceae; genus Geotrichum; species Geotrichum australiense. Next base: position 193,865 of record JAJMKR010000027.1, on the reverse strand, counting down.
AAAAGCTAGTGTTTATTAACTAACGTTTAATTCTTAGCGGCTATAGCTTATTACTGATTGTTTTTTGCTCAACGCATAATGCTCAATGCTCAACGCTTTTTGGTTAGTTCCCAAGTCTCATGATTTTAAGATCACTGTACAGTGTGTAAATTTTTACCATACAGTGCAATACGGCGGCTACTAAATTCACTAGGAACTAATAAAAAGCCCAAAATTCCTAGACTGTATTTTTTTTTTATTGATAATGTGGTAAATTCTGAAATTAATTACATCAATATCCGCCCTCTTCACTCTCCACCCGCCCAACCCCCCTTTTCCGTTTTAAATTAACTTACATCATAAAGGCCAAAAGCTGAAAAAGCACCAAAATTAATCGCAATCAATCAAATTGTCTGGTTTCTTTCGATACTATTGTTACTATTGTCTTTTTTCTGTCATATCGGTATTCTCTTCTTCCTACCGTTCACTCACAAAATCTATAATCGCCGCCAAACATCGAACTAATTTACAAAGCTAGTTAGTTAGTTGGTTAATTGGTTAGCTAAATACAGTAATTAAATTAGTTAAACCGGTTAGTGTCATCAATTCTTAGTTACGTGCGCCTACTCGATAACCAGATTTTGGCCAGATTTTCGTTCGTATTAAAAACTCCACTCTCAGTTCAGTTCAGTTCAATTCGATTCAATTCAAATATTTTTAGGGAATTTTCTACTTTCCCTCCCCCTGAACCTCACAGCTTCCCATTCAACCCACGTTTCTCACTGCTACTTCCCACATAACATCATCTTGCATACTTCCTCTCCATATCAACAGTACAATTCACTCGAAAGTATCTAGTTTTGAACCTGCTATTTACATTTACTATTCTTCTCAAGAATCTTACATGCCCAAAATCACGGTATAGTCGTTTCACAACCCTCATCCAACTCAACCCCAGAAAAGAAAAAATAGTCACCTCGAAATGGCATCTTGGAAACTAACAAAAAAGTTGAAAGAGACCCATCTTTCAACCCATTTCGGAAGACCCTCGAACACTTCAACATCTACAATAACTTCAAAAGATATCGAGTCGAATCCAGCTCCCACAACGAGTAGAAGCTCCTTCAGCTTACCCAGACTGAGCGCGACTTTCCATCGGGACAAATCATCCAACAATACGCAGAAATCGTCGTCGAAAACTATTTCAAGCCCTTCATCACCAGCTGTTGCTTCTTCTTCGATCTCCTCTGTATCTTCAACAGCTACATCTTCAACACCCTCGTCAAAACCTACATCTCGAGTTTCATCTATCAAACCTGGACTGTTGGTTGTTACCGTTGACAAGGCCGAAGGCTTGTCGCTTCCACCCAGTTATGAGGGCAACCAATATGTTCAGTCTTATTTAGCTGCCATTTCTTCAAATTTGTCTACGTCTACCCCCGCCGCTAATAGAGGAAATCAGTCTTTACTAAAATCGGCTTCGATATCTTCTACATCAGTCCGAAATTCAACTTTACTGGGTAAAGTAAATACACCTAACAACACTTTAAAAAGAAAAATGCCTATATTCCTTGTTATAGAATTTGATAAGACTCAAATTGTACTTGAGTCTGTTGGCGGAAACTTGGACTCTCCTGTTTGGACAAACACTTCACAATTCGATGTATCCAGATTGGAAACTCTCAATCTCCAGATATACACAAGAATACCTCTACCAATAACCAAGGGTGAGGCTGGAATGACAAACTCAACTAACCAGAGTGGTGATCCATTGTCTTCTTTATCCCCTTTGCCACCACGGAAGTTTGAAGAGATTTTCTTAGGCGCTACGAAAATATCAATAGACCCTTCTAAAGTGAAAGGACCATCGTCACTTTTTAAAGGCGCAATCCAACTTTCTGGTGGCACAGGTAAACTGTATTTGGCCATTGATTATAAACCTAATGCCAACAAACCCCTCACAATCGACGATTTCGAGCTTTTGACTGTGGTCGGGAAAGGTTCATTCGGAAAGGTTATGCAAGTCCGTAAAAAAGATACGAATCAGATCTATGCACTGAAAACAATTAGAAAAGCACACATTGTGTCAAGATCAGAAGTCAACCATACCCTTGCTGAACGAACCGTGCTTGCACAAATTGATAATCCTTTTATTGTACCGCTTAAGTTCAGTTTCCAATCACCTGAGAAACTTTATCTTGTTCTAGCATTTGTGAACGGAGGTGAGTTGTTCCATCATCTGCAGAATGAAGGAAGGTTTGATTTAAACAGATCAAGGTTTTACACTGCCGAGCTTCTGTGCGCTTTGGAGTGTTTACACGAGCACGGTATTATTTATAGAGATTTGAAGTCAGAGAACATTTTACTGGATTACACTGGGCATATTGCATTATGTGATTTCGGATTGTGCAAGCTGAACATGGATAACCAAGACCGAACAAACACGTTCTGCGGAACTCCAGAGTATCTGGCGCCGGAAGTTTTAATGGCTCAAGGATACACTAAGAGTGTTGATTGGTGGACGCTTGGTATACTGTTTTACGAAATGCTGACTGGACTTCCTCCGTTCTTTGACGAAAACACCAACGACATGTACCGCAAGATTTTGCAAGAGCCACTTCGATTCCCAGACGAAATGGACCGTGAAGCACGCTCACTCTTGATAGGTCTTCTTGACCGAGACCCAGTTAGAAGACTAGGAGGCGTCAAAGGAGCAGCGGAAATCAAGGCCCACCCGTTCTTTGCGCAAATTGACTGGAGAAGGTTGATGGCTAAAAAGTACGCCGCGCCATTCAAGCCTGCTGTTGAAAGCTCGGCGGATATTAGTAATTTTGACGAGGAGTTTACACAGGAAGTGCCGGCTGATAGTGTGGTTACGGGAAGTGAGTTGGGTGAAAGTGTGCAGAGGCAGTTTGGAGGTTGGACGTATACTGGGGAATCTAAGTTGACTTAGTAGAAAGCAACTGTCTTGTATGGGAGGAGGGAAGTGAGAGAAGAGACTTGATGCGGAGTTTTTTTTTTATAATTTTTTTTTTTTTTCCTTTTTTTTTGCTATCCCATTATTTATTGTTTTAGAGATTGATCAATGTATCAGTAGAAAGAATGATTATTCTGGCTAAAGCAGGATGTGTGTGTGTGTGTGTTTTTCATGACCAGAACGAATTCCTTCTTAGTAGCACTTGTTTGTTTTTTTTTTATCTTTTTTTCTCTGTTTTATGAAGTCGTGAATGAGTGGATTCTACTGTACTCCCATCATTGACTGTGTATAGACTAGAATATAGTTACAAAGAGAGTCGCCCGGTCACTTGAATAAGCAACTTACTCACTTCCAGCAGTTTTTTAGAAATTTTAAACTTGTATAAATCTGATACATCATTATGTTCTCTACGGGTTTCAACATCTTTTTACACTACGTACTGTAACAATTGGCAGCTTTGATCAAAGAGGACAGGATTCGTAGAATCGTTTTAAACAGAAACTTGGTCAAATAGTGTAAAATATATAGCAGCGTTACAGCAGATACGGAAAGGTTTGCGTTACGATGTGTGGAGAAGAAATCTAGCATACTATCAAATTATTTTGTTTGATGAAAACTGTTGTATGGGCATAGATATCATTTTGAATAGAGTAAAATATTGAAATTGTTGTAGGTTTTGGTTGAGGGAAGTCTGGGTTTGTGTATTTCCTATTTAGGAAATATAGTTCCAAAAAAGGTTCATCTTCAGAAATTGTGCTGTGTGATGAAAGTTGTAAAAGCGTGAATTGAATCGATATAAAGTCGGACAAGGTTATTCGGTCATGACGAGAAGCTGTTGTTGTTATTGGAGATAATATTTTGGGCATGTTTAGCTCTAGTTACAAGAAATTTTTGTTATATAATTACAAGAGAGATGGGTTTCTTTGATTGATGGGGTCACTTAGGGTATTGTGTGAAATCCAACTCCAAAGTTCTAATCAGGATGATGCTAAATAGGCCCAAAACAGAGCCAGGATTTGCCAAATTCTAAGAGTTTCACTATCACCTATGGATTGTAGTATTGAAAAGCAGCGAAATACGTGTCAAACTTCTGATCTTGTCCTCCAAAAGGTGTTGGCACAATTTTAGATGCTTTCAGAACGAGAGAGGAGATGGGTCCTGAGCCTGAGGCATGAATATACCAGCTTTTAAAACATCAATATAAAGCCAAATCACTCCTTCATATATTCACCAAGCTTTGTTTAAGATTTCAGCCTTTTAACAATGTCTCGTCTCCAACAACCTATGTTTGTCAAGCAAGTTGATGCGTACAAAGATGTTTTTACAAATTTTGAAGAGGTAGCCTGAATAACGTTGTCCGATTTACATGTTACGAAAGTACAGTACTATATGAAATGCCGATTGACGATCTCCGATTCGGATGAGTAATGTGGGTTTTGGCTGTTCAATTGGATCTTTAAGTGATCACTATCGAGCACCAAAAGATGTGATTCTTGAAGATTGATATCTTCAAAAGAAGAGACGAAACAGTTCAAAGTTTTTTCTTCTTGCGCAGGTGTTAATTTGGACAGTGTATGGTTGACGGTGATTCTAAAATCCTGGAATAGTATGTGTGAAGAAAAAAAAGTTACAAACCTGTACGATAGCAGTCATGATCCAATTCACAGTGCATTTCCAACCATATCACCGACAACCCAATCCACCCCAACCTAGCCCGAACCGGCCATGTGTACGGCATTCATAAAGTCAATTGAAGCAGTAAAACGCCATGATTGTATTTCCACCTACTACAGCTAAATGCAAAACTATCCGAACATATCGGACTTCTAGATACGTGCAAACTTGTTGTATGTGCTGTTTGAGACTTGTCCCATTGACCGATTTTGTTTTTTGGTAATGCTTAATCTTAAAGACATCTACAAGTTATATAAATACGACAATTCAGTTCTTTCAAGATTTTTTTGTTTTTGTTTTTAACAAACTAACAAAACCTCTCTAATAAAAAGTGCAGATGTTCAAAAAAAACCTAAGAAAACCTGTCTTTTCCTCATTCTTTCACACACTTTTGCAGAAAAACACTAAACAAAGCCCAAAAACAATGCCAAGCGTCAACCCCACATCACAATCCTCATTCACCTCCAACCACGCCCTCTACGACCAAGTGCGGCCCTCCTTCACACCCGCCGTGACCGCCGCCATCCTCCCCCACCTTCCACCCATTGCGTCATCCAAGATCATCGAGCTTGCCTCCGGCACCGGGAAGTTCACGCGGTCGCTTGTCAACGCAGGGTACACTGCCAATACCCTGCTTGCCGTCGAACCGTCGCCCGGCATGATCGAGTCGTTCAAACGAAACTTCCCCGACATCCCGGTGGTCCAGGCGTCGGTTTACGAGCTGGACAACGCGGATGTTGTTGGCGAGAAGGTCGACGCTGTTATCGCTGCGCAGGCGTTCCATTGGTTCGCGGACGCGGAGGCCGTTGAGAAGATGGCGTCTGTATTGAAGGACAAAGGTAAGCTTGTGCTTGTTTGGAACTATGAGGATCTTGAAGGGCTGGGAGAGAAAGACTGGCAGAAGAGGGTCACGGAGTTTATTTGGTCGCTTGACGCGGACGTCCCGCAGTACCGGAGAATGGAGTGGAGGAAAGCGTTGAGCCCTGGGGATGGCGCGGCGGCGGAGAAGTTCCCGTTTGAGTTGCCGTATTGGGAAACTCATGTGCGTGGAACCGTGGGTATGAAAAAGGAGATGGTCTGGCCGTACTGGGAGTCGAGATCGTATATTACGGCTTTGCCTGAGGAGAAGAAGGAGGAGATTAGGAAGGAGGTGGAAAGATTGTTGGATGAACTGGTTAGACCGGAGGATTTGAATGAGAAGGGAGAACTGATAACGAAGAGGGCTACCCATATTGTCGTTGCTACTAAAGCTTGAGTTATGCATAGATATATAATCTGTTACAAAATTGATATATCGAAATGGAACATGTTGGTATATACATGGAAGCAAGGACACTATAGACTTTGAACAATCTATACATATTGATATGATACATGTTAATATTTTTCAGTTTTTTTCTTTCTATAATATTATGACAGTTTATTTTCATGTTATTCCCAAATTTCCATAATCTATATATCGTGTAGTTGGTATTCCCATCCCGTTCAAAAAAGAAACAATAAAAAAAGAGGAGCGTTTACAGTTCATCATTTCCGCTCTTCTTACTCTTCAAATGCATTGGTTTAAAATCAAACACCGGTCCTTTCTTAACCATATTCGATACCATTTCATAAATGATCTGAGCCCCCGCCAAAGCCGTGACCTCAGCATGGTCATAAGCCGGAGCCACCTCGACCAGATCAGCCCCAACAAGGTTCAAGCTTTCCAGTCCACGAATGATCCTAATCAACTCCCTAGTCTGCCAACCGCCGACTTCCGGTGTACCAGTTCCCGGTGCCAAACCAGGGTCAATAACATCAATATCAACCGACATGTAAACCGGCGCGTCCTTTGGCACACGCTCAAGAATCTCGGCAATAATTCCGTCGGTGCCCTTGTCGAATATGTCGTCGGATCCGATACGTGCAAACCCAAGCTCACTGTCGTCCTCGTAGTCGCTCCAGTCTTTACCCGACAACCGAGTACGCAGCCCGGCGTGGATACAGGAGTTGTTGGCGAGCAGACCTTCCTGACGGGCCATCCAGAACATGGTGCCGTGGGTGAAATTGGCTGGCTCGCCCCAGGTTGATGGGTACTTGTTGGGAGCCCAGGTATCCAAGTGTGCGTCGAAATGAATCACAGTAACGGGGCCGTAGATCTTTGACAGCGATCGCAAACTGGCAAGTGCAATGGAATGGTCACCACCAATGGCTACAATACGAGGAACAGCGTTCAGTTTATTTGTCGTAGGTCTCGACAGCAGCTCATCGTAACCCTCGGTCATCTGTCGCAGCGCCAGTTGATTATCCACAGGCGTGACCGGGATATCTGCACAGTCAATGACCTTTGCCCACTCCTGGTACGGATTTATAGCGGCACGAACGTTGAACCCGCGCAGCGACGACTGGCGCATTGACGCGGCGCGGATGGACCGTGGGCCGAACCGGGCGCCTGGGCGGTACGATACGGCGGTGTCGAAGGGGACGCCGATGACGGCGATATCGAAGTTGGTGGCTGGGTCGAGGAGACACTTTTCGGTGTCGAGGTGGGCGAAGGTGGTGATCCCGGAGAATGGCCAGTCTACACCCCATTTGGCTTCGAGAACAGGATCGATCTCGGCGCGGATTTGGGGTACCATGCTTAAGAGCAGTGTGGCTAAGGGAAGTTTCATGGCGATGTTTGTTTTGTGTGTGAGGGTGGATGGGAGGGTATTTGGTGGTTTTTGGAGGAAAAAAAATGAAGTGAAGGTAAGTGGAAAAAAAAAAAAAAAGAGGTTCCCTTTGTTGGATATATACTTTGATATGGACAGGATTAAGATAGGTTTTTATATATAAGGGAACGAGGCCTACTGATGCTTGTAGTAGTATGAGATGTGTATAATACGGAGATTCTGGGAAAGAAATAATTAAAGTAATTCGGGAATTGTTTCTTTATTGGGAAACTAGTTTCGAGATCTGGTGGGTTGAAGACTGTTGAAGGGTGTTGATTTTTATTTCTTTTTATTTTTTTTATTAGATAGGGAAAGATATTCCGTCAGAAAATTATATTTTTCTTCACAATATTCACAAAATTCGAGAGTGGATTACATTTCTATTGTATTTTGACGTTTTGTATTGGCTCAGAGATTCTTTAATTCGTGTAGAATTGTAACGGAACTGTCAAATAAATGGGACTTGTTTTTCATGAAAAGGGCTTAAAATCAACAATGGGGTTGATACTGTACTGTACCTGATACTAAACTGACGATACAGATGTCAAAAACTGATAACTGAAAAGCTTAATGTCGTGTTGACGTTTTGAGAAACAAGATGTCAAAAAGTTTGATTCGGTTTTCCAAACCGACGAGTAAGCCATATTACAATAAGATCCAGCTACCATCGTCGACCTAGCTAATGTTTCTAGTTTGACCTGTGCTCTCGTAAATTCCACCAACAAAGTACCCATCTATCTCTCACCGCATCCAGCCATCATCGCCCATCCGCTCATCATTAAATACCAACCACTTTACCGTCAACCAACCCAGAAAAAAACCCAGATCAAACCCGACCAAAGATCCAAAAACACCACCACTTCAACATACTGAACAAATTCAAATATATACCCAACAATATTCCAAAATATCGATGTCCAAGTCCAAAGCTCACTCATTTTCCAATCCGATTTTACTCGCTAATTTTTTTTTTTCTTGTCTTTCTTAACGCGCACGGAAGTAACACGCGAATTTCCAGCACCCTCCCCCAAACATCCACGATAAGACATCTTCCCATTTCACATTCCCTTCTGGTGTCCGTTTCCAAACAGCCGGTCAACCCAACCAAGTCCGGTACAATCTCCAAACTTCATGTTAACGCCATACTAACGAACCTACAGGAATAACAATGACATTGTAGACCGTGCGTGACAGGGTGATGTGCTAAGTGCGAGGTGAGATTTGGGAAGCGTTGCAGGGTATGCGGGTTTTGAAATAATAGAATGGAAAAGGAAAAGGAAGGAGGGTGGAGAAATATCGGAAGAGATTTTGAATATTAGGGTGATGGGCCTTTGTGGACTGTGATATGCGGTAGATAGTGAATGATAGATAGGATGGGATGTGTACTGTACTTATTGTAAGATGGTGGTCAGTTACCAGACCGTTGAAACTTCAAACTCGAGAGCAAAGTAAAACTTGGAGTATAAAACTTATAGAATGGTGAATACGAGGCACAAAAAACCAAACTTAAAAGTCATACTTAGTTTGTGTTATCGACTAAGATCCATTTTGTGCGATTCCATTTACAGACCGTAGTAATTACTTTACCTTGAAACAGTACAGTGGGGTGTAACAAGACTGGATCAATATCAATATTGGTAAAGCTCTTGAAACTACAACTCTCATTTCAGATACTCACAACTCCTATCAGGTAATTTTTCGCTTCCCAAGTAATTTTCTTATGTTTACTGTCTTACCTCAAAAATCTATAGGATGAAATATTGGTATATCCGCGAACACTGTCGTTTAACCTTGCAGTGACTTGGTCAAGACATGTGGGTTCATGATCATGGCTGCCCATGTGCAGCTCAACAACTGGGTTCCCTTCAATGTCAGTCTTCAAAACTGGAAATAGACAAAATTTTTTTTAGACAAAACATCATAATGAATGTTGTTGTAGGACTTTTATATCTAAAAAGCTGAAACCTTTTTTGCCCCTTTCATCGTCCAGTGCAAAAAGCGTAAGAACCACAGTTATGAATATGTTCTCTTTTGAGTAGCAAAAGGTTTAGTACTCAGTCAAGCTATGTATCTGTATGGTGGATGGCTATCCTGGAAGGTGTATGATCATTTGCAATATAAAGGTTTGTTTTAGCTGTGTACGTGCTAAATTTACCGGTATATTGTTAACACCGTAAATCGTGGGATTTCAATACTATGATATGTTACACAAGCTTATATCAAAAACCATTCGAAGATCTTCTTTACTGCAACCCCATCAACACCACGATACCACATCCACTCACACTTTGTATTTCAACTAAACAAAAAAAACGAAAAAACCGCCATACATAACAACCACAACTAACCACACTAAAAATATAAATAAACAAATAAATAATAAGATTCCCTTCCCAAATCCATCCAAATCTTCCTAAACTTCCAACATCACCACACATATCTTCTCCTTCCCTTCCTTCTTCCCATCCATCACTTTTTCAAACCTCACAACCATCACATTATACCTTTTTCGTTTTGGCACAGAATCCCCCGCCGTCGCCGCTGCCACTGCCGGTGGAACAGGTGTGGTTGAAGGTGTCCGTGAACGAAGCTGCCGGAGTTGGACGTAGTTGCGATGCAGAGTGGGTGTTGGGCGGAGGGTTCTGGTTAAGGGTCGAGTAAACATTGTATAATTATTGTAATTTTGTTCTTCGAAATTGGCTTTTGTTCTGGATTTTGGTGAGTTTTTGGTTTTGGAAAAGTATGGGATGTTTTTGCTATTGTTGATGTTTCGGGGTATTTGAAGATATAAGGTGAAAACGATAAAAAAGGTGAACAACAGAAGGACCTATCCGCTTATTTATATACGATACTAAAAACCACGACAAACGTCTATTCATCTTACATATAGCTCTAGTTCATACCAGCAAAATGAAAAATTTCCCACAAAAAAACACAACACCACTTCATGTACCATTCCAAACAGCGATGCAAAGTAAAGTGCCAATTTCAATGGTCATAAAACCAGCCTTGCCCTTACCAAAATGGTGCTGAGACCAGGCTAGCTGGAGTAGGCGTAGAGCATATATTTGGCCATAGAACTTGGTAATTTATATATATAGGTGATAAGCAAATGGAATGAAATTGTGTCATGTTTTGGATGGTCTATTATACAAAGCTGTTCAGAAATGCTTAGTGGGATTTGTGTATACTGAAGGGATCAAGACCGCAGGAGGGGGTCCTAAAGTATTCTCCCTCATTAACAGGTAAATTTATCGAACACGAATCCCAGGCATACCAATAAGTCCAAAGTCTTTTACGTAGAAGTGCAACAAAAACGCAAAACAGAACATATCACCTTCTCTTACCCTTCATATCACTTCCACATCCAGATCCAGTTTAAAACCGTGATAAATATTACCTTTGGGCATCTAGCAACTTTAATCGCGTAGCTTAATGTTATGTTCTTTCTACCTTCTAATAAGTCTCACTGTGTATACGGTACTGCGTGCTGTATTTGCTTATCACTAATTTTCAAATCTGCGTATTTTGGTGGGGTTTTAATCTATTGCTATCATGGCTGCACAGAATGTTTTACGACAGCCTTGACTCTTGTTCCTTATTTCTAGCTTTTATCATAATTCATTTGCTAAAATGCCAAATCTCAAAACTTACTTACGACGACATCTACACTCTATCTATATCGTGAGGAACTGTTATCGTTAAAAAAAAACATGCATCATAAAAGGTTCATCATTTTTTATATACTCGTCACTATATAAATTGTTTTCTATCGTATAAGTTCATTTCGTTTCGTTTCATTCAATATCATTTCATAACGTTAAAGGAAAAAAAGGAGTAAGGCTCCATCTAAATCCAGATAAGAGGGATCCCGTTCAGCTGTTCGCTCATGTACGCCGCTGAGATTCCAATCGGCTGAACTCTGCGTCGATCAGTTGTCGCGGACTGGCTGCGGGGTCTAGACTCTTGCGCCACATTGGGCGGTAGCGATGCTCTGGCAAGAGCCTGCGTAGCTGTATTGCGGTCATATATTTTGTCTTTTGGAATCAGGTTGAGTAAAATCAAGTACTGGCGTACAGCCTCTTCGCTTTGCGCATAGCTTGGCAAGATTTCGTCTTCTTCGTTCCATGACGATTCTTCTAGAGCATGGCAAGACTGGCACAGCACTGTGGGAGAGTCAGAATAGCAGTTAGATGAACAAGAGGGATTTGTAGGCCGATACTTGGGCGCCAGGTTTTGTTTGACCATTTGCTCAAAGCGTAGATTGCATAGAAGTTTCAAGAATGACCTGGCACGGTTGCGAGACCTGAAGGGGATTGTTGATTGGAAATTTTGGTTGTAGTAACAAATGAAGTTCCAGTCGGTGGAGGTCGTAGAAGGTGTGGTTTTCATGGCGTCTATTTGACTTATGGGGATTTCAAATTCGTTGGCTTCTATTAGCGCCGGGTCGGTTGGAATAAATATCAGTCTATTTGTGGTAAGGTATAAAGCACCGTCTATTGGCTGGTCTAAATCTAATCGCTGAGCACTGCATTTGGATGTTTTCTTGGATAGCTTCTGTAGCAGCAGCTCGTTTGGGTGTAAGATAGGTGAGGGAGAGTCCGTTGAACTATAAGACAGAGATTCTTTGTTTCGTTCGTGGTCTATGATGAATGAGGCCGAGTCAGATGCTGAGTTTTGACGACGCTTGTGGGGCTGGCGTTGACGGTGAGATTTGGTGGATGGATCCTGTGATTCAATGATATTTATCACGTTTGAACTTCTGAAAGCCAATCGCCTTTTGAAGAAATCCATTTTGATCTATTGCGCACTTGTGTCTGTGTGTGTATTGTACAACAAGAAGATGATGGATGGAATGCCTATGGTATGTTGCTATTTTGTTGAGCTGAAAATTATGATAATTCGAGAAATAAGAAAAAAAAGAAGAATAAGAAGAAAAAATAGAGAAAAATTGATCTTTATGGAGAGAGAAAATAAATACAAAAAACAACCAAGACACCACTTTTTTATTTTTATTTTTATTTTTCCCTCCAATGAATACCAAATCCATTCAAACTTAACGGCCTTCCTGTTTCTTATTACCCACTAGAAAAGGAACAAAAATAATCTGAAGAAAAAAATGTAATCTACGGATCAACTTGTCATTTGATTTGCACTGATTTCATCTCTCATGATTGATTGCATTCATCCTTTTTTTTCTCTTTTTATATTATGTGGAAGAATCCTCTTCTAGTTAATTTACTGACAAAATACCTACATAGATTTTAATGTCTTATCAAGTTATCAGACACAAGTCAAACCAAGATTTTTGTCTTGTCTTTTTCTTCTCTCTCTCCCTTCCTTCTGCCATGTGAGAATGAAAAACACAAAAATTCAATAAAATATGGAACATATAGGACACACTGATTGCAAAGAGTCATGGATAGAATTTATTCTAGCTGAAGGGGGTGGGTTCATCATTATTATCGAAAATTACGGGGAAGTTCAGAAATGAGAAGATTTGGAGTTTGTTTTGTGTTGTTACGGCGGTGAACTTTTCTTTGGTAGGTAGCCAACCAAAAAAAAAATTGATTCATGTCAAAATCCTAAAAAAATAATTTTTAAATTCAATAATAACGTGAGTTCTATCAAATAGGCTAAAAATAGTCTAGTTTAGTTTGGTTAATAAATGGTCAAGAAATGGTTTATGCAAAGGTTGGCCATGCTTGAGCTGGGGTAATGTGGCTAACAATGGGTTAACCTAGTTAGGTTATCTACTGTTGTTTTTTATTATCTCAGCGTGATAAATTTTATTGACTGAGAAAGTAAATGACATCATCCATATTACTGTGATCGCTTATTTACTACGACTATTGCAAGCAGCTGCCCTCCTCTAACAATCAAAAGTCCAACCGCCGCAATCTCCTCCTCATCTCCAACCCTCAAGCTACACAAGTCCAAAGCCAGGCACGGCTCGCTGTTTGGTGGTTGTGGAAGACAACAACAACAAAACTTTGAAAGGTGGTGAATAGAATATCTGTTTCACTTTTATATCATGTAATTTAATTTGTGTACTTAAATAACCATTCATAGATCGTTATGTTATACCCACATTCATCTGGAACAATATCAGTTATTGCCAATAATATAAAGAAAAAAAGAATCAAGCGGTATATACTTGGCTTTATTAAAAAATTTCATCCATTTGTGATTAATGCGTAAAACACAAATCAAACAAAGACACAATGACGATGTCCCAGATCATACTGTACTGTACGTAAACTACAAGTTAGATGCCCACTCAGCATATTATTCATCTACATGAACAATATAACTTATACTAACAAGTTATTAGATTGGCGGCTAGAGGATTGGCTGATGGGAAAGAATTGTGGGGCAGGCCTTCTCGACTATGATTTACTTGTACGTACTTCAGTAATACAATTTCAACTTAACTTCATGAAAAATTTGATGGCGTATGTAATAATACACGCAAAGTCAAACTACCCCGCTTGGTTTTTTATTCAATTTCATCACGGTTGCCAATATACTTTGACATGCTGATGAGATGATCCTGGCTGAAATATGAAAGAAAAAAGCTGTTTCTGTGAACTAAGAAGTTTCCCAGATTGGTAAAACACATCACTAAGTTGTAGCAAATCGGGTCTAATAAATATGGAAACATGCTAATTAACCGTCGTCAATGTCAAAGCAGACCTGTACCCCTTATCTGTCTGAAAATACATCTCCAAGGAGTTACTCAGACTTTTTCTAATAAAAAATATTTTTCCTGTTCAAATACATCATAATACTCTGATCTGACCACTGATTTTGTACATGTTAACATATTAATATTATTGTAACTCATGTCCATATTCATTTATCTACCACTTTTTGTATATATCGATAATATGTATAGCTATTTTCATAGAATTGTTTATTTAATCTTCTTCTCTTTCTCACTCTCAACACCAATCTCAGGCTTTTCTATATCTTGGGCTTGTGGAGTTTCTATAACATCCTGATCGCTTTCCAAGTTTATAGAAGCCGTGTCAACCGTGAGTTTAGGCACTTCAACAGAACGTTCAAACCCTTCCTTGGAGATGGATTCGATTTTCTGTTTGAGCTCTTGTGACTTAGATTGCTTCTTGTGCGTCTTGGTCTCTTTCTCTTTTGTGCTTAGTCTGACAGAGGATATACCAAAGTATGAGTAGATAATGGACTTCTCGTTCAGGCATATGGCCAGAAGTAAAGTAGTAGAAAGCGCTGATAGTTTTAAAAGTCCTTCGAAATCGGATACTTTACCAACAAAATAAAGCCCAGGAAGTATTACTGTGCAATACAGAATCATAATGTACTTGCTAGGAACTGCTCCTCGAAGCCAGTCAAACTTGAACCGAGGAGGGACAGAGTTGATAAACTGATGATTGTAGTATTCCTCAATCCACATCACACACCATCCAATTCTCTGTGCCATATTGAACATGCTTGCTAATATTAGTCCTCTCGTACCAAAGTATTGCATTAACAAATATGCAAACAGACAGAAAGTTCCACTAAATAAAACAAGCACCGTAGACTGTCGCTTGATATCTTGAATAGTAGCCACCGACTGAACAAATGACTCAAGCACCCCGTTAATTGCAAGAAACGGAATATAGCAAAGATAAATCCCTAAAACCTTAGACGCGTCTGTGCTGGCAAACATGGTCTGTGCCATCAAGAATTGTAAAAGGTACGACGAAATTAAAGGCCCAAATGAAAGCATGAATACTGAGAAATAAACATAGACCCGAAGAATAAGGGAAAACCTTTTTACAGATTGCACTTTCCTAGAGTAAGACACTGGCTCTGATAAAAGCTTGGATAAGTAGTTGCGAGTGGTTTCCTCAATAGGAACAAACAACAAGCGGGATATAAGTGCACCATAGCTCAACACAACAGCATAAACGCCCTGGTCGGTTATAGGAAGTAGCAAAGAAATGAGAATCTGATCTCCCTTCGTCAAGCAGTGCTTCAGCATAGTCTGGAACCATATATAAGATGCCAGTGATTTTGTTTCCTGAGCAATGTAATGTTTCTTAGTAGTATCAGCGTAGCCCCAAACTCCTTGTGCATACTTGATTTCAAACTGACTCAGCTTAGCTTCTCGCTGCGCATAGAATATGTATAACCCAGAGAGGATCAAAGAGTAAGTCAGCTGGCCACATGCAAACGAGATTTCTCCAATTTCATTGCTGCGAAATGAAAGTAGAAGGGCAGCTGAGACCAGGCACCTAAACGTGATGGCTATACACTCGAATAAAGCTCGTTTCTTAAATGCCATCTTGAGCTGGAAGTACAAGTAGCTTGGCTCTGCAAGCAGTTCGACAATAGCTGATGCGATAAATACATACACCATGGGAGATATATCGTGGAAAATGTAACAAGCTGCTAAAGACAGAGGAATACCAGCTATTAATGAGATAAACCCGTTATTGACTACCAGCTGAATTGTGCCAGAAACGGTATTTTCTACTACTCCACCTTCAAATCTATAAAGATCAGCAAACTTCCCTGCCAGAGTAAACCTCTGTGACGTTAATCGAATAGCTTCTCTAGAAAAAAAGAGAATAGTAGACATCAGCAACTCCAACTGAGCGTTTCTGCCAAACGAAGCAGGATTGACCATACATCTCAGCATGAGCTGGCTCAGACCAAAAAACAATAATTTACCCCAGAACTGGCTCATTATTAGTAAAAATGCATTTGAAGCCAACTGTGGCTCAGGTTCAGGCTCGACTTCTGTTTTCTGAGGTGATTTCAGTTTTGTTGTTATGCTAGGAATTTGGTCAATTTTATTTTCCATCCTTCGCAACCTCAACTCACCAGGCCCGCCGATGAGCGGTTGTTTCTCATCCAAGCTTCCTCTCCTTGACGAGAGCGTGCTTGCTGTGCTTGTGGGGCTAAATAGCTTTTCGCTCATACCCCAGGACCCAGACGAAGAAAGTGTGTAGCTTCGCTTGTGACCTCTGTATGCCGAGTCATTATACGACTTGGGTGCTGACAGCTCTGATGGTAAATCGTACAGTTTAATCTCTTCTCTTGGAGTGGTACCATAAAACCGGTCGTCGCTTGCCGGTGTGTGTGGGGCCGTGCCGTTGTTGGAGAAGATTGATTGCAGAGCTGGTGGAACGTTCATGGGAGACATTGGAAGTTGGTGGTGGGCTTGGGCTGCTGATCTTGGCTCGATAAAGATCTGGGACGACTTTTTCCGCATGTGTTTTCTGTATGCTGGGACATTTGAGGTGATGCTTGAGTCTAGTGGATTTAGATTTGGAGCCGGAGGATGCATAGGGAAACTCCCAAAAGCGTATGATTTTGAGCGGTTGTGAGATGGTGTATAACTCATTTTTTTTCTTTCTTTCTTGATTTTACCTTGTAATCTTATTGGCTGTTTCTATATCTGTATTTATCTAGAACTAATGTGGAAACGGAGAAGAAGAAGGAGGAGGAAAGAAGAATAAAAAAGTTCAGCTTTTGGAATAAAATAGAAGGACATGCTAATAATAGTAGAAAGAGAAGTGAGGAGGATTCTTTTAATTTAAGAATGTATACACTCCCTACATTGTGCATAAATATCGAGATTATAAAATAACCATCTTATCAGAGAGAAAAAAAAAATGATCTGGTGAATTAGTAAGATATTGTGATTTTAGTAACAAGCTTTGTTCAAAGAGTTCAACCGAATTTCCATTACCAGAACGTTACCAAGTTCAAATGAATTCGTTTTTTGGCACATATATGATAAGTTCTTGTTTGAGAGGTGACTTTAGCAGTATAGAAGCTACAACCGATTGGCATTACAAATTAATTAATTTCAAGGATTTTCAGTGGTATTGTACTATGTTTTGTTGTGACATGAAAATGAAGGGCTTCAGCTGTGTAACGAATTAGAGTGAATATATATGCAAAATATTACGGTGATGCCATAAGCTCATCAAATACACATATAGCCAGGATTTGTAGAAATTCGGAGAAAAAGTTGTTGTTGTAGATACTCTACAAGTTCATTTGCGTTTAAAGCCCTTATATACCTAGGTTTAATCGTTTAAACGACTTCAATATTCATGCTGCTTTCTCTCTTCTTTGCAAATAAAATGTACCAGAAAGGGTATGTTTACCAAGCTTTGATCCGTAAAGAATAAATACCGGTAAACGTAACAAGTAGCTCACTTTCCAGTACAGTTGATCTTTCCTCAAAGACGATAATAAGTAAAGAAAAATTACAATTTTTTACATAGTCATTGGTAATGGTAAAGCATATATAGCCCAATTAGTAAAAAAACAGATATACAAAACGATCCTATGCTCTAGTACAACAGTACGGCCTACTTGCTATCAACTACCTCATATTACTCTACAGCTTTTCACCCATTGAAATCAATAGGGCACTGATGTCCATATTATTTCAAAATGTGTTTATAGAAAATGGTATAGATTTTATTTAAAAATGCTCATATCCCCTTTGATCGGAATATTGCTCCAGATTATAGACACTTACCTTCCTTCAGTCGTACGTTTCTAGCACAATCTTGAATTTTGTAGTTCGGTTCTAATAATCTAGACTATGAGAACAATCTCAGTACGGTATAAAATAGTTAAAAAACTGATATTGAGCTTTATTGGTAGTATAATAATATTATACTGTTTTGAGCACAATGTTTTATTTTCATCTAATGACTTTGCGATAGATTTGTATGCGGTGGAGATAGAGTCTGCCTTGATCAAAGAATTTCGATCCAAATAAATTCAGAGGCTTTAAATGCTTTTTCAAAGATGCACTTACAGAAGCAACGAGGAGGGTCAGGAATACTTTTTGCTTCGAAGCGTCTAGTAGAATGAATAAGAGTAATATATTTACTATGGTAAATTACTGAATCTACTGATCTTGGGGCATCACCAACTTGGTACTTACCGGTGTTCTTCTTGATTCAACTTTTTTGAGCGCACATTCCTTCGCCTCATTAAGTTCTAGGTATAAAAAGACACACTGAATTGATATTCAAAGGCAACAATCATAAAACCTTCAAGCAACTGTTTTTGTAAACGAGTTTTCAAAGTGTATTCTTCATACACGGCTTAGAATGCAACACACATTCAAAGATTTTTAGTATCTAAAACTGTAATTTTAGCTCTTAGATTTTGGGTAGGTATTGTTTGAGAACAATAACACAGCATTATAGTGCTATTTTCCCTTATCCCGCTTGCTTAAATTGCGGATTTTCTAAAGTTTCGAATGCGGATCCTCAGTTGTTTACTATCCAGCACATCACACACAGTCATACACTCATTTAATATCGCAAATTCCTAACTTTGTACCGATGCCAGCAATCACAATAACTGATACAAAACTCCTGAAGGACTATAGAGATCTGACAAAGTACGTGCCCACATGATTTTAGGAGTTTTAGACCCAGTGCTTCTAACACAAAAGGATCCTAGAAATCCACTACCGAACTTCAAAATCATACTTACCCCGGACACTAGAAGATGGTTCGCATCCATGAAAGGGTATTACAGGACCCCATACGAACAGGGCGTTTTCACATTAGAACTCACATTCCCCGACTATCCGATGCTTCCCCCGACTATGCGGTTTCGTACCAAGATTTTTCATCCCAACGTGAGCACAGACGGTGAGCTATGCCTGGATTTTCTAAGGAAAGCATGGACTCCTGACATGAGCGTCCGGAACGCACTCATGGCTGTGTCATGGATGGTAATGCATCCGGATTTCGGCGTACCACTGAACTTCCGAGCTTGCCAGGTGTATCGGAACGAGGGAAAGTCGGGGTTCGACCGCGAGGCTACGTTGTGCTGCACGCAAAATGCCATGTGCAATGAAGCGTTTTCGTACAGCCCCTTGGTGATGATGATGGATAACGACTGGATATTTGGTAGTCAAATGCGACGACGACGAGCCCCTGTTCCTAGAGCAAGGAGGAACAGTGTGGCTCTGAGTTTGGATGGGGGAAGTTTAGGTGGAAGCAGAAGGAATTCTACGTCGTTTTGGAATCTTAACGATGAGCATTTACATCTGTTTTTCGGAGAAAGTGATGATGAGGAGGAGTGGGATTTTTTCAGACGACATAACTCAGATTACAGTTTTAGTGATGATGATTACGACGATGGCGATGATGTTTGTGATGAGGAGGATAGTGATAGAATGATGCCTTTGAACCGTGAGAGCGCTGTGTATTCTCAACGCATGTATCCGCATCGTCATTTAAGAATTTACTGAGCTTCTCTTTGGAGACACAGTCCATCACCTCATAACTAACTAGCCTGTTTTTCACGGCTTTCCAATATAGTAAATCCTGGGCCTAAACAAAAGCAAAGAATGAAAGCAGAAAATTTATTACAGCAAAAGACCCGGCACTTGAGGTTTGCTAGAGCACCGTCTCATCAACCAAAATTTCAAAGCAACTTAGAAGCCTTTCTCAAATACCATTGCACAATACAGTCCAGCCTCAGAGTAACTATTTAATTAATTAATATGCATTCATAAACAAAACAGTCAGTAATACGCCTATTATCATATCGCTGTTTCAGTTGTTTTCTTCTCGGTGACGATGACATAGGATTGTTGTTATTGTTAATAGTGAACAACGGGTCCGTCATAGGAAAGATTATACTTAAAACTTGTTATAAAAGCTCCTGCTTAAATATTAAGCTTATAATAAGTACGGTCTTCTAAGTGTTAAATATATCACGTGCACCACCAATTTATTAAAAACGAATCTATTTTTATTGGACGAAAGAACTGTTTGTAGCGAAAAAGAGAAAAAAACCTCCATTGATTTTTTTCCTACTACTACTACTACTACATTCGCGTCTTCCATCACCATAACTAACACACAAAATGTCTGGAGGTCCCGTCCCTGTCACCAAGGTAAGTACAGCAATATTTTTTTTTTCTTTCTCCCAGGTTTGAAATAACTTTACTAACGAAAGCATGTCAGAAATACACAGTTGTCCCCAAGGGTATTTGGGAAAAGCTAAGACAAACTCTTACTTTGGTAAGTCTTATCTCGAGAAACACAGGTGCTGCGTATGGCAGATGATCATTTTCTAACCTTTTTAAATAGGTCCCGAATCGTTCTTCGGGTAACCCCATTGTGTCCCGTTACCGTGTGCCCACACCCGGTTCCAGACCTGAGGCACAAGAGTATACCGACCCAGCTACTTTACCCACCAACGATATTGCTGGCAACAACTATTACGACCGTGACCACCGTCGTAACTACCCACGCATTGCTTACTACGACCAATCTACCATTGCCGGATTACTCACATTAGGATCCGCTGCTAAACCCAGAATTGCCGATGGTAATGCCGGAACCAAAGCTTTGACTGCTGTAACTGAAGGCCAAGTTGAGCTCACTGCAGCTTTGGCACAAACTCCTAAAGATGTCATTGTTGGAGAGGTGTTGGATGCTAATGGACAAGCTCCCCTTCCACCAACTTATAAGAAGAAGCAATACCAGTTGCTGTCGTTCAAGGAGCATGGAATGTACGATCATACTTACCCAGTGCGTACTTTCAAATAAAAAGGAATGTGTGGAGAGTGAACTTATATTTTGCATGTAGATTTGTGTGTGGTAGTTGAATATTATTATATTTTTTATTTTAACGGATTTGTTTTAGACCTGGGGTCTTGTTTGTTGATCGAAGACTATGAATTACGGATAGCACAATTATAGATAACTCAATCACCTCTTTAATTGACCCTTCATCGACACAGTTAGGGTGAATGCTAGGGACAATTTCAACCCAGTATTTAAACAACTCTCCGTTTATTTTCAAAGGGAATATTATATTCATATGTCTTAACGAACAACTTCTGCTTTTATAAACCCCTTCGAGCTCAATTGACTCTCGTTGTCTTTCGAAATGTTTGCGTAGTTGCTACCCCTAAGCCTCACGTATCCAGGAATTGTTAAAGGTATTTAGAAGTTTTAAGCTATATCCACCAACTGAATGATCAAAATTTCCATTTTCTTGGTTTTCTGGACTTGTGAAAAGTACCAGATTATCTATTATGAACCGTTTTGGCACTCTGTTCCATATTTTATAATATCCATAAATTTCTTGAAAAGATTAGGCTTACAAATTCTGTAATGACAAAAGTGCTCTGTATTTAAGGAATAAAGTGACTTTGAGTCTCAATGGCCTAGCTTAATGTATTAATTTAATACAAATGCTTTTTTACGATGAGGTTCTATTTTTCATTGAACTGGTATGGTATAGAGAATTTGAGTATAATTAGCTACTCAGGAACGGATTCTGAAAACTATCATTTCCTATAGACATTGATAAATATAGAAAGATATTACCAGAAATACATACCTAGAAGCCCACTGTAATGTGATGGCTGTTCCAGTGTACCAGTAATATAAATTATTTGATTCTTTTTGGGTCAAATATCCATATAAAATGAGAATTCCAAATTCTTTAAGAACTAAACGTTCTGGCCACTACGGGAATATATTGTATCAAACATAAACCACACACTTCATATGCCCTTTGAGATTGTATGCCAATAACAATGGTGTTCAATACAGTAAAGCCCTACTAAGTTTATTGACAATACCAAGCTTATAAAACTTGTTAAACATCCAGTATTTGGAAGCATATACTTTTGAGTCTTAACCCAGCAGAATATGTAACTTTTCACCGAATTGAAACGCCATATTGTCAACAGAACGATATACAATAAAAACTTGGAATTTAATGAGCTTTATATGGCTCTATCGAACCACTAACAATTTGCAGTAAATCCAATATCAGCGGGTCTATTTTTTGCTCAGTTCAAGGCCAAGTTTACTATCAACTAGTCATTGTTAACCAAAATAGACATGTGTGACAAAACTCAGGTATATAGATAAAAATTTGTGTTCTTTACAAGATATTAGCCGAATGATTTGATCTCCAGAGTACACAACTTTTATGTACGAGTTTAGCAAATAAAAGAAGTAGGCACCAGAAAGAGCTTTGATAACAGTATAATATTATACGAAATCCATAAAAAATCCTGTTCAATTGAAGACAGCTCTAACACTGATTATAACCGTGACAGTTGTATTTTTTGTTAGATAAAGTGTTTAGAGATCAAAAAGCTGAACTTGAATTTTGATTATGCAAGTAATACAGTTTGCAATGGCATATTTGTATATACGAGGAGCTCGATTTTGTTCATGATGGATACAATAATTAAGTAGGATAATGAAATTCTACAAAACCTGTTCCTGAATTTTCTATCTAGTTGACAGGATTTATTAAAACATAACTACACTTGTATATTAACGTCTCTCATTTGTTCTCATTTATTCTCATCTGTTATATTGTTTAATGAACTTACTTGATATTTCGCACGGTTGAACGGGGCTCAAGATGTGCGTAAAAAAGACTGAACGTTTCCAGTAAACTAAAAAATATCAGGTATTAGTATCAATAAAAACTGAAGAAGCCGCAGCGAACATGGTATATATACCTGTTTTCTAAAAATATTTCAAGCCAAATTTCCAGTTTTCTAGGCGTAGAGATCCCTAAAACTACCAAAACAAAAAAGGTAGACAAATTGTTTGAGATGGGAGGGAATCCGTAATATAATAGTCAAACTTATGTTAAAAGTCGTTAGAAATGAACCAGCAAAACGTGAATTGTGTATCTAGAACAGGTTCATGCACATATTTGCGTCGAGATCGTTTTATTTCATGATACATCAATTTGAAGGTAGCACGCCATTAGACGCCAGTTTTGCAGCAAATACCTTTTCCGAACGCACCAGTTTGTCTTTAGTATCCCGTGATATTCGACTAGATGTGCCAGCACTTCTGTTGCCCTCAAGATTTATCTCACCCGAACTCACACAATAAAAGTTGCAATTTCTCTTATCAATTTTTTTCTTTCGAGAATCCGGTTTGAATATGATAGTCCTCCTTCCTTTTTCCTTAATTGGGAATTGAGGCAGCATCTGTTCAAGATCTGTTAGATTGGGTGATCGACTGTCTCGGATCCTACAAATCTGTTAGCGTTTAGATTGAGAAAGGAACCAAAATAATAAAATTTGTTACATCATGTCGGGTCTCTCTCGAGTCTGGGGTGTGGCTTCTTCCAGAAGATCTGATATGTGCTCAGGGGTCTTGTAATATAAAAATGATTTGCTAGATAAAATTCAAAGTTAGCAAGTTCATCACTTCTAAAAAGAACAACAAAAAATCAGTGAAAAACAAGGAATCAAAGAACAAAAGTCACTCAATAACTTACTACTGCTCTATCGGCGCTTTTTTGGGGTGTCCAAGTCTAGGCAAGTAGCTGTGAAGATATGTGATCTTTACAGGCTCGCCAGTCGAAGGAGTTTCAGCCGTACTTGAAGTGTCAGGGACAGTATTTGGATTGATCAATTCGAATACACGTTTCAGAAATCCAAACATCTCATCCACAGGTGGATCGCTCATGAACAAGGCAGACAACAGTTCTCTAATTAGACTCTGGGTTCCGGGACTATTGACACCTGATGACTTTGCAGCAGTGAAAGCACTAGTAGTTGACCTGATTATATTATTGTACGTTTGTAAAGCGAGTACTGGCTCTCCAAACTTTAGCAGTGTGTTGGTAAGTATTTTGTCAATAATATCGATACAGTCAGAAGCACTTGTGGACTGATTAAGTTTGAGTTCATTCAATACTTGCTGAACACAACTATTCGTTAAAACCTTGATCTTGCAAGCTTGTAGCCAGTCAGTTTCAAAATCTAGAGGGTAGCGCTTCAGATTGAAGACTGAGACCGAGCTTAACGGATTTTCGTTTAAACAGAAAAACAATGCCACTTCTGTAAGATTGACCAGATATATAACATTGGTATCGATACCCAGCCCAGAGTAGTAGTCCGGATCAAGTATCGTTTCTTGTTCAAACTTCTCTTTGTACTTCCAAAACGTGGCGTATGCGCATTGAACGGTCGCGTATTTTTCAGAGTCGGTACCGGTGTTTACCGCTTCCCGCAAATTCCAAAGGTCCTGGGCAAAGAAAAACTCCAAAAATTGAGTAAGGTCTCGCTTTATAAGGGGACAAAGCCTTCTTATACAATCGAGCTTCGCTTTGGAAATTCTTGGGGTAGTTTGAGTGCCCTCGTTGTTGCTTGTTGAAGCATTAATACTCATTTTTATTTCACAGAAAGTTCGATGTGTGAGTATGTGTTCGCAAGGTACAAATAAAGCATGGCGATATTTCATTTTGTATTTCGCCTAGTTTAGTCTAAAGAAACAATTCATCTTTCATTACAAGTTTTCACGCGCAACAACCATGGCTGGGCAACACTGGAAATGTGGTGTATTATACGCTTTAACTAAAAGATCATTTGCCAAAGCGCGAATTTGGGTATTCGATAACCATCGATTCTAAATTCAATCATTCGTTTATTATGCTTACCAATAAGTTTAAACTTAGCACAAATTAGAGTAAAATTTACAATTACAATTGATAATATACCGGTATATAGTAAATGTTATAAGATATGATCTCAAGTCTTTCTGTAGATGTCACAAATACAAATCGGTTATTGTTGTTGTTTCTCGAGTTTTGTACACTCAAACTTCATGCGTAATTTGGAATTCATTTAAATTTCAACCATCAAGGTGTATACTAGATCCATACAACTTTGTCACATCAGTCCGCTCTCAATTGATATTTGGGCAACTTTCACCATCAGTCTTCTTATTTCCTCCATCATCTACACCAATCAGCCCTTCCTTAGCCTTTATTCGATCCACATGACCCAATTGTGCTTCCGGCTTAATCACATCTCTAACCAATCTCTTTAGCTCCTTTGAGTCAGGGAACCCTCCTTTAACAACCCTGTCCCAAATCACCACCTCCTCTTCTCCTTCTGATTTTGTTATAAGCACGCGGAAGATTCCATCAGACTTGGGGAGAAGACAGACTTCACCAAGATCCTGACCGAAGGTGGAGAGAAGCTCTTGGAGGTACCAGGATGCTCGCAGGTTCCACTTGCAGCGGGTGCAAAATTCAATGGCAACTCTAGGGTATTCAGGCATTAGAATAGTTGTGGCTTTAGACTGGTCAAAGTAAGTAATAGTTTATCCAAACAATTGGTAGTCCAATATGCTGCAAAAACATTTCAGAAGGAAAGAAGAAAGAAGAAAGAATAAGAAACATAGATGAGAATTAGCAGAATCAAAATTCATGAATTTCAATCAGATGTCCGAAACCGATCAGATTTAGAAGCATCTATCACGTGGCCGACAGACCGTTTGGTGCCCTGCAAACGCTCTTAAAAACCTCGAAAAATGCTTTCATCTACCGACAAAGTGTAATTTTTGACAAATTGAGAAGTAAATCCATAGTTTCTCTTCCCCACATACTATTTAGCCTCCAAAGAAAAGCGAAATAAGTAAAAGTCATAGTTCAAAAATCCTCTTTCCTTTTCTCTTCTATTCTAAATCCTTCTTGAGAACCTCAACCAAAATTAGAACCAATCCGTCAAACGTAATGCGACGGATTTTCTCCAACCAGCTCCCCATTTGCAAAGCATCTAAAATGACACTCACCACTCTGTCCAACCTCCCAAAGTCCTCCTCATACACCTCCAATCTCCCAGGCGACTCTCAAGTACCCACACTCGCCACCGCCCTCAGCAACCCATCGCTCGCCCGCGTCCCTCGCAAAGTTCACGGATTCTACACCCCGATATCACCGCTCCCGTTCCCAGAATATAAGTACCTGATTTCGTCGCCCGGCGCTGTGCGCGACCTGGGCCTCCTTGAGTCTGAGACAGAGTCTCAAGAATTCAGGGATATCATGTCTGGTAAAACGTATTATGACAACCCGGAACCGTATGCTATGGCATATGCGGGGTACCAGTTTGGAAACTATGCCGGACAGCTCGGCGATGGAAGAGTTATCAACTTGTTTGAGGCAGAGAATGGGGACGGGAAAAAGTATACAGTGCAATTGAAAGGCGCTGGTATGACTACGTTTTCGAGATTTGCTGATGGGAAGGCGATTCTGAGATCCAGTATTCGAGAGTTCCTGGCGTCGGAAGCGGTTCATGCACTCGGCATCCCCACAACCAGGGCACTGACGCTGACCAGTTTGCCGGGCACAACTGCGCGCCGAGAACGAACTGAGCCATGCGCAATCGTTGCAAGAATGGCCGAAAGCTGGGTCAGACTGGGTACTTTCACCTACGCTAAAACTAACGGCGGACTCGACTGGGTCCAGAAGATCAGCGAATACGTTATTGAGCTTCTCGGCGGAGAAGCCAATTTGGGCAACCAACAACCTGGTAGTGATAACTATGACCCGAACAGATACGTCAGAATGTACCGGGAAATTGTGCGCCGCAACGCGGAGATGCTCGCACAATGCCAGGTGTACGGGTTCTTGAACGGCGTATTGAATACAGACAACACATCCGTCTTGGGATTGTCTATGGATTATGGTCCTTTCGCATTCATGGAAACTTTTAACTACAACTTTACACCGAATCATGATGATGGACATTTGCGATACGGGTATAAGTACGTGACCACGTCGATGTGGTGGAACTTGGTACGGCTCGCGGAGGATCTAGGCGAGCTTCTTGGAGCCGCTGCGGTGGGCGATGTGACTAAACTGGACCTTGCCGAGTATGGAAGGTTCAAAACACAGGACCAATTGGATAAAGCGCAAGAGTACGTTGCTGACTTGGTCGAGACCATCGGAAAAGAGTACCAGGCTATATACAAATCGAAGTTCGATGCTGGGCTTCGGACTCGACTGGGACTGGTCGATGAGCGCGAGAGCGACCATGACGAGTTGTTTATACCGCTACTGGATGTACTGAACGAACACGAGTTTAATTACAACAAATTTTTCAGGACGCTTTCCGAGCGCGACGTGAACGAGCTATCCGGGTCCGATTTCATCTCCCCCACCCAACAGTTCATCTTCACTTCTCGCGACTCCGCCATTAAGTCCCTCGACGCCTGGCTAAAGCTCTACCGGACCCGGCTCCAAGCCGCCACCCTTGACCGCCGAGAAGCGATGCTGTCTGCCAACCCCAAGTTCACGCTGCAGAACTGGATCCTTGACGAGGTGTACGATGAAGTTTTGCAGGATCCGGATACGAAGGTGCTGCGCGATGTGCTGGTCATGGCCACGAACCCGTTTAGAGAATCGTGGGCGGAGATGGGAGTGGACCCGGAGACGGAGGAGCGGTTTTTGGGAGAGCCGGAGTCGGACGCGGTTAGAAACGCGGTCTGCTCTTGTTCCTCGTAGTAGTCAATGTGTAAATATGATGATGCTGATGATGACAACGCTGTATGACATGTAAGTTCTATGAAATAATCTAATGAACAAAAAGTATATCAATTATCAAAACTACAAAAAAAAGAAAAAAAGGGGAGTGTGAATAGTGTCCACGATACTGGTATCAACGGTTTCCAGTTTAAAACTCAAATTATTTCGATTCCAACTCTCTCCATCCACATCCACACTTCTCTCATTCTTGACACAAAAAAATATCTACACACATATCATACCATACTATTTCTAAAACCTCACAAAGTCCATTTCATTCATTCAAAAAGCAGGGTCTAATCTAAAACATATATACACGCATATATAAGAAAAAATAATAACAACAACGACAACGCAAATATATATGTATATGTAGAAATAAAATTGTATACATATGATACATTCTCTTCTATATCCTGTTCTGTTCTATTCGATTATTTTTTTCCAATTTTTTTTTAATTTTTTTGTTTCTTTTAGATACAAATCCTTATCTTGTAAAAAAAAAAGAGAGAGAGAAGGGAACTGAGATTTTCTTTCATTTTTCATATTGTTTATTCCAAAACAAAACTCCTTTTTGTATTTATTTTTAGTTCAACAAGTTAATACTGCTTCAGTGATCATCAGGGTTAGCTACTCGTAAAATCTTCCGACTGTAGTCTCTCTCATCTGCAATGCTTCCCTCCGATAAACGGCGCTCACCAAGCATGACAGGGTTCAATCTTTGATCAATGGCCATGAACGAGTCTGGAGGTGTATGGCCAAACGACATTTTATCTTCTGCTCTCGCTCCAAACGGATCGACAAACGTATTGTTAGGAGACCTTGAACCGGTATAAGCGTCTTGGTTGTTTCTTCGTCGCCATAAAAATAGCAGGGCGCCAAGAGCGATAAGTCCACCCAAGACACCTACAACGATACCGGCAATAGCCCCACCTGAAATACCATCACCGTCAGAAGAACCAGCCTCGTCGGTAGATGCGGAAGAAGATGAAGATGTAGTAGTTGAAGACGCGCTTGAACTATCGTCACTATCTTGCGGCGGAGTGACAGTGACGGTTTCTTTGCTATTTTTCGTGACTGTTGAAAAAGTCGAAGAATCGTCATCGTCTGTAGAAGAAGGGGTTGAGTCAGATGACTGGTGTGAGGTTGTGGTGGTAGCGTCGTCAGAGGAGGATGCAGAGGAATGAGTTATTGACGTAGAGCGCGATGAGGTCGCTGTAGATGATGAACTCCCTTGTGTTGATACCGATGGCAGTGGGGGGATATATTGTAGGTTTTGAAAGTAGCTGAATGCACTAGGGCCACCGCATATATCTTTACCAAAGCCAGGACAGGGGATGTTACAAGTACCTGGAGTTTTGGGAGCATCATTTGTACACCAACAGTCTTTACTTCTAATGTAAAAATATTGGTAGTCTGTACAGTTTGCGGCGCAGTAGCCAGAGGTCTGAAAGTTGTAATTAGACCCAACGATCGTCCTTGGCCCATCCGAGAAGCACCCGAGACTCTCAAAATCAGCTAGAATTGTGACTGAGAATAATGCAAAGGATAGGGCGACTAGTAGGTATTTTTTTGAATATATCATGATGTGTTAAATCTGAGGTTGTGGATAGTTAAGGGGGTGTTTATTATTTTTTTTTAGTTTGTGTTTTTTTTTCCTACTTTTTTTTATTTTCTTCTTCCTTGAGGTATTCGTAACGAAGGCAAACAAATATTAAGGGTAGGAAAGAGAGGAGAAGAAAGAGTGTCTGCTGCACGTTTAGTTGAAGATGAAGATGAATATGCCTCTTTTCCTATTCGAATAAAAAGAGTGTGGCAGTGGTCGTTTCTGGTATAATTCACTTTAATGTGTATGGTTTGAGTTAGGTTGAGGTTGATGGTAAGTTTTTCGTGGTCTGGTCAGTATCCTTGCAGTTAAGTTCGTAAAAAAGGGTCGTGAGCTACAAGAAAACAGCGACTGATTCTTCTTAAGCTGTCTATGGATCTATCAGTCTAAGTATGAATGAGTGAATGAATCAACCAGTCAGTCAAGCGAGCGTAGTGTTTTGCGGTGTGGTTGCAGTTGTAGAATTAGAAGAAAAAAAATAAAAAAGAGTGAAATGGTAAAAAAGAAAAAAATAGGTGTGTGAATAAATTTTGTATGCGTGAGTGTGTGATATGGTCAACAAAGTTCAAACGAATTTTTTTATTTTTTGAATTTTTCTGGGTCAGTTGGCTTTGTTTAGCGTAAAAAAACGTTTTTGCCAAATAAAAAAAAAACCTTTATTATTAATGTCTCCTCCCATACAAAACCCTTTTTTCTTCTTTATTTCAATCATGAATCAAGTAGAATACTACACAATAAAATACAACACTAACAGATACCCATTCGGTATGTGAATGAAGAAGATCAAGAACAGACAAAAAAGCCCACTTGACTTACCGAAAAGTTGTCCAAACGAAACTCAAGACAATTTTTGCGTGTTTGTGTTTTTGCCCAAACTTGCACTAAGCGAGTATCAAAAGAAGCTTATGACAATATTTGTACGTATATTATGCGCTATAAATAAATAATAAACATTAATAGAAAAGGGAAGAATCTTTGGAACTTTCCGTATTAAATTTTGCTAAATTATCTCCATACAAAAATTTAGTACTTTAATAAATTTAATTTTCCACGTAGCGACAATATTAATTTTTAATTTTTTGTTTAATAAACTTGCGTATTAATTTTATTAATTTATTGAATTCTATATTAATAATTAAAATATCATAACTTTACGTTATTATGACTGTATACTCCTACTTATCACCATTTGAACCCGTGTGACCACACTAACGAAAAAGTTGAGAAAACTTTTGTTTCATGATAGTCACACCAACACATATGCCATACAGTCACTCTATCTTCGAATTCGAGAAAATAATATTCTGTTACACCTGAGTAAACAAATAAACTTGGGACGATTGGCTTTCATATCGGGAGAAGTTTTTTGACTTGACTTACTTTGGGTGGTGGAATGATGAAAAATGATTAGCTTGATGCTACCAAGCGTTAAGTTTTTAGTTATATGTCAGTCGCACGCTACTACCTCTCTCTCTCTCTCTCTCTCTCTCTCTCCACCAAAACCTGTTGTGTACTGTACGTACAGACTTCTATCGTGACTGACCAACACTGCACATTACTAGATGCTCGTTTCTAATACATTATCAAAAAGTATATATGTGTCACTCAGGTATATGTCCATTCATATACCATGTTATTTAGCGAGTCCCGGCCTATTTTGGATGTGAAAATTTAAAATAATAAAATTTTATACGCAAACGCTTTAAAGAAAATAAATGAAACAGTCAAAAAATCGGATAGAAAGGGTTCAAAATAATATTTTGGAGCTTAAATTCTAAGCCAAAATAAAGACATGCTAATTTATGCTTACGTTTGAGCATCAATATGAAAACAAAAAAACGTCAATAAATAAAAATTTGCTGCTGGTTAAGAATTGGCAATACATATCAGATTCTATATTCTGCGAACAAGGTTGACAGCATTTTCACCTTCCAGAGAATTGATTTGCGTCCTACAGTATGCTGTAAACACACGACCACCCTACTCCACAACCACTTCAATCAACCATCTTCAACACTTGCCAACAAACCAGCTTCAAACCCCATCTTCCTGCCAACACGCTCTGACACCGGTACCACACACAAGCCACCCCCATCAAAGGGGCTAAGGACACTCAAGCTTCCCTTTCTTGTCATTTATATTACGTACGCATATTCAAGTACGGTGCACCGTATATGCACTTACCTCACGTAGTGTGCCTCCATCCCACGCAGGAAGAAAATGTTTTCAATGTTACCACATTAAATTTTGTGACCGTTTGAAAAGTTGTTATAAACAGTATAGAAACGTATATATGAGCAAAAAGATCCTTCATCTGCTCTGTACTAACCACTAAAATCAACGATAGAATAATAATTTTGACATGGCAAAAACAACAAAAAATGCAAATATTGGCAAATATTGGCAAATAACAGCTAGCCTTTCAATGCCAAAAACATTAATTCACTTTCCGAAATTTGGCGACCCGTACAAAAAAAGGAGTTATAAATAGATTGTCCCTAAGAAAGAAACCAAGAAAAAGGTTTTGTACTGTACGTTATAGAATTTAAGTTTAACGTACTGTACCTAGGTGTAAGTACTGTACCAGATTTTTTGACATTGACATATTTTCATAATTTCAATGATTTGACATGTCAGTCCAACAGATATCCATAATTCCTCTCCACCAATTTTTTCTCGTGAAAGATCATAAATGACATTATATTTATACAAAAACCTACGGTACAAACTCTTTATAATACTATACTCTTCGATACAAAAAAACTTTTTTCTTCTCACATTAAAGTCTCGTTGGTAGCTTCCGTAATCCTCTCCTCCATTGGATAGTCTACTCGAATAGTCCCATAAAGTCCTTGTCCCATGGTTTGATGCTGTTGTTCATAAATATGCTGTTCTCCCCCATCTCCTCGTCTAATATACTCTCCTCCTCCGTCCGCACTACCCGTAGCCCACGTCCATCCCATACACATTTGCTGCTGAGACTGTGTCTGTGGCTGTCCCTGTTGTAATTGTGACATAGAATGCACCTGTGCCTGTGCTTGCATTTGCTCGTATCCTAGATTGCGCTGGTACAACTGTGCGCTCTCCATAAACAAATCTCCAGTATACATTCGCTGAACGTCTTCACCACTGACCCTGCTGCCGTCGTCAAATGTAAAGCTACCTGTAGCATTATACTCTTCAAACGTTTTACTCCGCTCCCGAGGAACTACGTATTTTTGTGGGGAATTCGAAAACATGTGAAAGTACTCACTGAAATTCAAATTGCTCGTTCCTTGTGATGGTGTCATCGGCGGATTCAGAACGACGTTGGCTTCCTTCATAGCGTTAGCTTCATCTCCTAAGCTAAGATCCCTAACAGGCGTGATGCATGATTCAGTCCCTCCAATGCTTTCTTCTCTAGACAATGCATTAATTTCTGATTTAGGACCATCGTTTTCTTGACAACTTCCCGCCATATTCTTGTCTCTGGGGTATTCGTCAACGCCATTATTAAACCCGTCTTGTGAACCGTGTCTTACATTGTAGCTCATACTTTCGTTCTGTCCCATGGCAACTATCTGTCCTTGAACATGAACTTGTGAACTCATTGTAGTAGGGTTATAGCCACCTTGTGAAAAATGCACCGCGGCAGGTTCTCGAAACCTTTGATTGGGTGTTTGATACGACATTGGTGAAGACACAGATCGCGATCCACTAGATTGATGAGACATGCTCTGGCGCTGTTTCATTTCAAAATTACCACCTGCTACTGCAACTGCCATAGCAGCTGCATCCATGGAAGCAATAGATACACTCTTCGCATCATGCGGCTGCAATTGCAAAGATGGTTGATGTTGGTGTTGATGCTGAGGTGAATGCTGGTGCTGATGTGGCACAAAACGGTTTTGAACATAATTCCCTGGAGGTATAATAGTACTGGAGGATACAGTATTCATGATGATCATAGGGCTCTCAGTACTATAGTTATACTCCTGTGCCGCTGAAGACTGTACCCGTGGGTTAGGGGGTCGTAATTGATCAATCATTGTGGAATCTGACGCTGAAGATCCCACCATAAAGTTAGCAGGTGTAGGAGTCTGCGCATTTGAACTTTTATGGGTGTGTATGGTAGCTCGTCTAGCTAAACTATCGAGTGGTGGACCGTAAAGGTTACTGCCTCCTTGCGTGGAGATTGGCGTAAAGTTTTGCTGGAAATAGTTGGTCTGGCTCATGTCTGCGGCATTCGGGATTATGTGGGTTGCCGAGTTAGATCTGCTGGAAAGAGGACTAATATTGCTAGCATCCACAAGTCTTGAACTATACGAGTTTGATCTTGTGGACGTTATTGAGGAAGGCGTTTTTAGTCCTAAGGTGGGAGGTTCATGTCGATTTAATTGCTGCTGTTGTTGTTGAAAATGACTTTGGTAGCTTATGTCTAAATTAGATCCAAATTGTTTCTGTGCATAGTACGTCTTTTGTACAGGAGTTGAGATCGTTGTTGACAAAGACTGATTTTCATGTACTTCTCTACTAGTATTGCCATCGTGGTCGGATTGCGGCAAAACCAC
Organism: Geotrichum australiense; assembly: GCA_030563945.1. NCBI lineage: Eukaryota > Fungi > Ascomycota > Dipodascomycetes > Dipodascales > Dipodascaceae > Geotrichum > Geotrichum australiense. The sequence goes on along the minus strand of JAJMKR010000027.1, from coordinate 160,064 downwards.
ATCACTAGTTTGGGAAATGTTGTCAACCTGACTGTAATTTGTTCCAGACTTCTTAGAAACAAAAGCTTGTTCAAAAGTTCTTTTAGGTGACTCCAGTGAATCAGGAGGGGGAGAACTATATCCAGGTGGATACTGAAGCGAATTTCGTCGATAAAGATCAATTGGACTAGACAAATTCGAATTTTGGGTATAGCGACCTTGTAATGGAGAATACAGACCGTCATCTTTGTTTGACTGTCTATTGGGGGTAGACAGGCTAAGTGGATCAGGATGGGTAGCAAAAGTAGGCGTATATGCGAGAGATGGTATGCTATTAGTACTGCTAGATTGACGAAAAGAAAGCTCTGTTGTTGATATGGATCTCCTTGGGTATCGTTCATGCAGATTTGACTGGTGTCGGAATGTTCTTTGTTTTGTAGTGTCTATAGGAGAACATTGTGTGACAATGCTTAGGTTAGTTCTCTTATCAGTATTTTTTGGGGTCCTGGGGGTATGAGGAGAATGAGGAGAATTGGGACTCTCCGTAGATCTACTTGTAATTGATCTGTGACGTTTATTTTGAGGAGGCCCTAAAGTGGTGTTTGTATTTATAGTGCTTGTAGAATTTGATGCAATTGATGAAGGTGAAGGCACTCTTGAAGAAGCTTTTCTAGCCGGCGAGTCAATAAGAGAATCAGCCGAAGAAGAGCTCAAAGAGGAAGACCTTGTATCTGATTGTTTTGAAGGCCTATCATTAGGCTTTCCATGCTTCAATAATGTTAATGATTTTCTGTTTCGAGTGTGTTTGGTTTGAAGTTTCTCTTGCAACTGGTTAATGCTTGCACTCAATGCTTCCGTAGCATCAGTGCATGGAGGTGACGCTTCTAATTTGGGCTCGATACTTTCAAGATCCAAATTTTCCCACCCTCTTTTAGTTTTGAAGGATGCTAATGCAAGTCTTGACTTTAATGCTCTTGTGATCTTATAAAAATCAAAATGCCACCGGTTAGTATTGTTTTCTCCCAAATAGCACGCGTCTTCAACTCATTCACGAAAAATGCTCGAACTTGGGTGTCAAATCACATATAGAAAGATCGTGCGTACGACATGAATTGAGTAAGATGGTGAGGATGGAAATGAACTAAACTTACCTTTGACATTTCAGCCCTTCTCACTACATCCTTTCCAATAGTGTCTAGGTTCTGATCATTATCGCTCATGCTTCAAATAGGGAACAAATGACACTGCGACAGTTCATGAATATCGAGCAGTATAAGATGAAGACGTAATCTAAAGACAGGTCAAAGTGGAGAGGATGAAGGGTGGAGGCGGCAAAGGGAGATTAGGAAAAGAATGAAACAAAAAGGTGTTGAGATCCTTATTCAGATGGTATGAACTAGCAAATTGACCAGAACTGAAATTTCATTAACAATTGTGAAAGATTAGGAAGAAGGATAAGAAGGTAAGAAGGGAAAAATGAATAAAAAATTTGGTGATAGAATTGTTAAAATTTCAAAAAATAAAAAAGAAATAATCAAAGTTGGAAATAAAAAAAAAGTTTGAAAATATTGAATTTGCGACTCAGGCTTGCCGTCTGTAGCAGTAGTAGATCTGTATCGATCAGAATTGTGAAATATCGAATAAATTTATCCATTCAATATTTAGAAGCAATTGAATGGAGACATGAATGGAAACTGCGTATACTATACTACATATACTAACCAACCAACAAACTCTTCCTGTAGCCTAATGGATATTAGCTTCAACGTGGACATGGACCCATCGAACAATTCCAGCACTTCCATCGACATCAAAAGAACATTTCGTGGATAACTCAAACGATTCTTCTCTTTCTATGATGTGGGGATATGCGCACCGAAGTGATAAACGCTTACCGTCATCCTCCCACCTTTCCCATGCCCGAAAGCTACAATAAGTTAAGCTATGAGATGAAAATAATAAAAGCTCTGGGATTAAAACAATCAAAATAATTGGTCCATAATTGGTCCAGAGACCTTTTCTGGTAAACGTATCAAACTTACCTGCTCATTAAGTTATAACATGCTATTCTATCACAAATTCATGATTCATGAATCTTTAACTTAGTCCGCTCCAAATTGAACCGTAATACAGCTACTTTCTACTAACTATGCCGATTAATTTCAGACATTATAACTTAGCTTAACCTTACCGTGCTTTTAAGTTTTGGAATTTTCATTGAACTTTTTCACCACGGTTAGTTAGGCCAGGTAAACAAAAGACTTTGTAATCTCGACTACCTTGCGTAGATACTAGATAGTCGATCTTTAGTGTGTCTACATACGCTAAGCACATGAATATAAAGTTTTATATCTTTATCCTTCCAACTGGTCCATATTTTCTTCTTTCCTGACATCGACCGCGCGCTGGGTGAAGCTGGTGCTAGAGATGGTCTACTGCTAGCTGGAGAACTTAACCTTTTCTATTGCATTTTGTACACAAACACTAGTTTCTCTGACAAAGGCATATAGAAAAATAGCGAACGATCGAAAAAATAAATATAAAATCCTTATTTCAGTATAGTACTGCCACATAGCTTACTTTACCATAGCTTTACTATAATACATCATGTAATATACCACACCATTTCATACAAAACGAGTAAGTGCCGGTACTGAAAAACTTTCGATGTCGCTTTTTGTTTGGCAAGTTTAGTGGCATATTATGGTGCTAATTTCAGCTTTAACGATTTGCAATCGCACTCTACAAACAGCAAGAATAATCATAGACACTCTTTATTTTACGATATGTACGGACTATTAGGTTGATTGTTCTATTACAAAACTCTGATAAACAAGGTGTTAAATTTGAAGCTTGTAGAGTGCTTAGGCTGCTTCTTATTTCCGTATGCAACCATAAATTTCACTCTGCAGTACTACATCATGGTGTCTACTCTAGGTCCGGTAGCAATGTAAGTTCGTAATATGTACAACCAGACCTTCGGTACACTCGGTATTCATACAGAAAAAGTTACTAGCTCACAGTAAACTATATAATAATACTGTCTTTTTTCATCATAATATGTCGTTGATTTTTATCCTCTTCCGGTAATTTGGACCACTTACTATATATGGAACAGACTGGTAGTTTGAAGTAGACATCGAAAACAAAGACACTTTACTTAAGCGTGGCCGGCACTAGGAAAACTCCATCATGCAACAGCAAATTGCTTGAATGACATGATATAGCCAGACATGGTAGTAATCTTCTGTCTGCAGAATAACAAAACCGATATCACAAACAACTTAAAACTTCAAAAGAAATAGGGATTTATTTAGTCTATTCTTTTTTCTTTTCTCTGTAGATCTCATAAAGAAAAGTTTGGATCTGTCTAGTTTGAAGGCAGTGGTTCTTGTTTGTAGCATTTTCCACTATATTTTAGCTTTGAATCAAGTCCTTACAGGGAAAACAAGCGAAATCTGATGTTCGGTAATTAATCGAACATGTTGCCACTTGAGTAGTTTACGTATTGGCAATACGCGACTACTCGACACGAACATGTAGTTTTTGACATCGGGATCAACTTTTACGCCAAAACGCTCCAGCTTTTCCCGACTTTTCGACCATGACCAGTCTGCACATCTGAAAATCTTTGATTATTTTCCCCAAGTAAGTTATTATTGACGCTGCAACGATAATATCAACGGAATAAGCCCAAAATTTAATCGAATAGGAATAAATTCGAAATATTTTCAAAATGTTAACTTTGAAATTGTGGATATCAAGCGTAATATGCGTGTATGTCTGTCAAATTCAGTAAACAAACTTTGAAAATTTCTGAAAAAATAAATGGGTGTTCTTCCTCTTTTTTTTAGTATGGACCAGTATGTATCAACTCTACGGTACTAAACTCAACTATATAAACTTAACCCAAAGTCAATATCTCTACTCAAGAAAACTTTGATGCTAAGTTTAAACTTGTATTCAAACTAAACAGTTGCTGTTGACCTTCCTTTCTCCGTCGATTCTCGGACTAGTACTTACTGTAACGTACAGTAAACTATACATTACGCCGCTACTCTGCTAAGTTGATCCATCTGGTCAGATTGCATGTTTTTTCAGCTGGTTCGCCTGATTGTGGCAAAGAAACAGTCTGAGTGACGCTACTACTTTACCGTCGTTAGCAGCAGCATATCTTTATCTTGCTATCCATATTTATTGACACATAATTTTCATGTTTTTCTTTCCAAATTGAAGTTTTGTTAAAAAATAGGTCAGGAACCTAGTTATATGCATCATCAACACAGTCCTACTAATTATATACTGTACGTAAGACTTGCTGAGCCGAGAATAAAGAGAGGGGAGGGATTCTATTTTTAAGAGGCGAGAGCACGACGTTTTGAAAATATTATTCAGAATCCAGAGTAGCATTGCAATAGAGTCTGTATCGATATTTTTAATTACTCTGGAAACGAAGTCCTTTGTGTATGTTTTTGACCTTGGGCCGGATAAGATTTCCTTCCTTTCTTTTGATTTTTTCTGGAACTTGCCTCTTGTTTATTGAAGATGAAGGTTAGCACGAAGTGATATGACTATTTTTTGCTATATGATCATAATGTTAGCTGACATTGGTGTCCGCTGTATATGTTGGGTTGCTTGTTAAACAAATTCAATAATGAAAAGTTTGTACTGTAATAAAACAAAGTCCGCAGGGAAAGTATCATTAGATGCAAGAGCAATATTTTCACTTTTATTATCGAATACTAATCTGATGTACACGCTCAAGTAGCTGAACTTTGAACAAATTCTCCCATACCAATTTGGTTGGAAGACCGCTGAGGTTAGTATCACGGTTTGTGGTGGAATGCTATCTGGAATTGTTGTCAATAAGCATTGACTCGAAAAACTGTGGAAACCTCGAAATCTATAGCCAGCAAATTCTATACCATCATAATCCAACTGCGTTTCCACAGATGTATAAATTATGTAGCCCAATTGCTGATCGCAATATATTAGCTAGTTCGAGTTGAGAATCTAGCTGTCAATGGCTTAACCCAGGCAAAGCAGGCTCAGGTGTGGTTAAAGATAAGGAACTGCTTGTGGTTTGAATTATCAAAATTAATACAGTAATGAGGGCCAATAAAAAGATGGTGTACAGTATGTCCAGCTATATGAAACTAATTGAATGAACAAATACTGAAATGAACCCTTATTAAAAAATAATGGGCAGGGTTGCTAGAAGAAAAAATTAGCTGTTTGTAGACTTTCTCGATATTTAGTATCGGTAATTGAATACTCAATGTTAAACTACCTTTCACACCCCACAGTTTATTACCACTCTATACAATCATTTATCTTCCAAAGATCAAACAAGAGGCGTACTAATCGATGTGGACTCTGATTTGTGCTCAGATCTAGTCAAACCTGTTTTAGAAAAGACAAACGATAAATTAAAGGAAAGTCTTTTTGAACATGGTCTGAACGTTTCGGGTATGACAAGTGGAACAGAGACATCATTGGCAAAGAACCTTTTTTCATATCTATTATGATTGATCGTTCATATTACGTGTTTGAACTTCAAAATATACCATACTTACACGTTTATGACACCTGTCAGATATTAATAAAGCTTTGCCCTCTTGGTCTGTAAAAAAACCAATGTCAAATAGAGTATATGCCTGTTTCTACTTTATTCTAGATTTTCAATCCAGGTAGTCAAAGTTGGATATCATAGCAATCTTGATCAAACGAGCACAAATATACAAGTTTCAGACACTTCCCACTCTAACCACCTTCTTCTGGCCCATTTAATCAAAGTAAACCTGCACGCATCTCACCAGAATAAGTTTTACCCGAACTTTTGGTTATTTTACTTTTAGCATGACCTCAAACACAGTTGGTGACAATTTCCATCAATTTTCGCTTCAGAATTCAGTTCTATATAAGGTAGGCAGCCATATTAGTATCGGTATTATAATATCATGTTTCAAAATTTGTAAATGTACAGTAATACTTCGTATTCTCAAAATGAGCTTTTGTCTTGTCTGAAAAGGTAAGGCAATGCAATTCAGTCCAATTCTTAGAATTCAAAGTTTGGGGATATCAAGCATTTACATGTGAACGTAGCAACTCATTTATAGCCAAACTTACTAGCCAACATCTTGAAATTTGTAGGACTGACAAAGTAATATGATTTCGGAACCATGGGTTAATAAACTAACCAATGTCCTCCTGTGAAACTTGATACGGAACACTGTCCTTTGAAGAACATGTTTCTAAAATACTACAAACGATCATTAACTTTTGAGAATAGATGTTGTTAATCAAATTTGGCCGCTGCTTGAAGACCCCACTACTCGAAGTTAATTCCGTTATATTTACCAAATTTTGGTACCACGAATTCATCAAAAAAAAAAGTGAAAATAGCAGCCAAACTAATAACGTACTGTAGATCTATAACTTTTATCCATAATCTAGAAAATGTCTTTCACATGTACAAGCCAACAAGTCAGAAGAAAGAATATACCGATATACACTCGTTTGACGATGTGTTGTTTGGTAAATTATCTAAAAAGTGAAAACAATGTCTACTCACTCTAGTTCCTCGCTCTGACTAACTGACCACACAGGATATTACAGTATAATCTGAAAATCATGTACCACACCTCTTCATTGCAAAAACTTCTCGTCATCTATCGATCTACACTGGTAGGTTTACTTCGACTTACTCAAAATGCTTCAAATGGATCAAAGTTTTCACACATACCAACCCCGGAAAACGCTAAACGTTCAAAAACAATACAGCCTAAAGTAGATGGGCCAACGTAAGAGTTTGAAATAAAATTTGATATTATCATGTTCTCCAACGACTGTTAAACGCCTGCAAAAAACCGCTGATTTCTTACGAAACTCTGGCTCAATAAATCTCGTTGCTACCATACATCACGAACAAAGAGCAATGAAGTCTTGTGAACTGAACGGCCCAAACCACCCAGTTATTTCAAATTTCAGTGGTGAGGGGTCTACTGGCCGTATTTTCTTTCTCGTAAATATTTTGTTAGCTTTTAGATCTGTGAGTATAGAAGAGAGGCTGCTAAATCTTATTTACGATAAGGATTTTTAAGGTTCAGAAATCGGTTGCAATTCTCTTTCCAGTGAGGTTTGAAGAAAATCGGGCCGTGGAAATCAAAGAACCACGATGTGTTTTATATTGAATGGGTCAAATAATCGAAATTGTAAAGCATTTCTGGTTATCTACTGAAGGTGATATAGCTTTAATAATACAATATACGATGTCTTTGGTGATAAGGTTTTTCTTACGTCTTGAGATGGCGTTTTCTCAAACTCCATTTATAGCATGGTTGGTATAGAAAGCATGTAGTAAAACCCTCTTTGAAATCATATACCCAACGTACAAATAGGCCCTTTCAAAAGAAAAAATCAACAACAAACACATCTACCTCATGTGAAACACCAGTTCGCAAATCTAGCGAGCAGTTCATCAGGATAGCTACTGAGACATTCTCACGCAGAATAAAGAATAAAAGAAAGAAATAAAAATTTAACGCCTAATACCACGAAATACTGTTTTCGATGTTTCAGAACCTACCAATTCAACAAAGCCAGATCGGTGCACTACATGTGGTGTCTAAACCGTTACATACCCCTTGCGTAGCAAAGGCGTGCACAAAATGGGAACTAATAAGCAACCATATATCCAACCATCAAAGTCCTGATTTGAAGACACGTACTGTACGCCATACTTTAAGTAAAAACTTTTAAATGTGTGATAACTACGAAACCACCTGAAATTAGAAATGATTGTATACAGATTTACATGAGATTCTTTGTGAATAGACGACAAACAATGAAATAGACACATGTAAACATATCTTTTTTAATAAAGGACGAAAGAAAGAAAGGAATATAAAGAAACAAACGAATTTAGAGTTCCTAGGGACTTCTAGAAAATCATCACCTTCTTCACGGTTCAACCAAGAAAAGAATACTGTAGGCTAAGATGTCCGAAAAGTTCAAGACTGCGAGCTGACATGACACTGTTATTCCTACATTCTCTACAGAATTTTTTATTCTTTGTATCACCAAATAGGCATTTTCTTTGGAATTTTTGATAGGGTCAGAACCGTGGAAAGTTGCCAAATTATTAAATAAAAGATATTATCTTATTTTATTTGAAAAGGCCACCAAAACTATACTTTATTCACGTCTACATCACACGCCTATCAAGATTCTGAAAGAAAAGACGGAGATTGAATTCTGAAACATATGGATTTTTGTGTATAACTGTGGGCTATAATATCTTATTACAAAGACGTGTATAGTTGGTATTGATGCTAATTAATAATTACCATATACCTGGTTTCTTTCGTATGTCTATACCTTTTACGTGCAGTTATAGTCAGTTTGGATCATATTTAGAATATATGTTTTATGAAGCTACTCGATATGATTGTCATACGCCACGAAGAATTCACAATTAAGTGCGCCAGTTTATTCGAGCATAATTGCAGTTATACATCATTTGATAGAACTACTAAGAAAAAAACATCATTTGATAATTTGCTACACACAGTAAATGGACAAACTACTCCGGAACAGCTTATCATTTCGATTATTCAATAATCATTTGTGCTATAAGATCTGAATCCTGATTCAATAGTGAGGTCAGATACAATTGGTTAGAAAGTACGTCCGTACAAAAGCTTCCACTAATTACTGATTGTCAACTATAAAATCTATATAACTTTAGTAAAGCACCAACAAACGACATAACACGGAAATATAGATAAATTTATTGCAAAAGTTTCGTACAAATATCCTACTACACAACATTATTTTTCATTGAAATATGTGCATCCGATATATCTAGTCGTACAAAAGAAGTCACGAAGACTCTTACAATATCTGATATAAATATCAGAGTTAATTATTCCCCAGGTTGAACTGGAGATACATCAGAATGACAGGTTGTCTTCGTCAAAGTCAATTTTGCGTATATAAAAGACATTGCAGTTCCCAGCAACTCCTTTTTTGCTCTCATAAAACAACCATATAATGTACAGTAGATTAATAAATGAATTCTATTTTCCAAAAATATGAAGAAATATAATATTACCATTAATTTTGTAAATTACATGCTCAAGAAAAAAAGTTAGAATAATAAAATTTACTTGAAGCGCGCGAGGGCAGGCCCCAGTGCCTCCTTTTCTTCTTCTCCACGCTCTTTCCTCAGCATTTGCAGTCTCATCTTACGCTCAGCTGCAAGTGCGTTTTGTAACCTAATCTTCTTCTCATCAATAACATTCTTCTTTCGCTTCTGCAATCTTTTGTTAATGGTAGACTCAGACTCAGGTAGATCAGGTCTAAGCTCTTTGAAATAATCACCCTTGCGGCCTTCCAGAGCTGCTTCTGCGCGCTCCTTTTCTTCGATCTCAGCACGCTCGGCAGGTGTGAGCCGGACTGATTCCGAATTCTTAGCAATGTTACCAATAGAATTGGGGTCGAGTGTGATCATGCTTGGTTGCAACTTGTTCAAGAGAGCACGAACCTCATTCTCTCTTCTACCTTCCTTAGATGCATTCATATAAGGATTGACTTCCAGACCATCAAAGTTGGCCTCACCAGCACCAGGAACAATCATCGATGCAATACCCTTAGCATGTCCAACCCCCAGGATATCCTCAAATGGCGCAAATCTAACTTGGGAAACTGGGCAACCCGGGATTGTGTGTTCCATATAAGGCCTTTGTAAATTAACATCATCCGGAGAGCTTGTCAACACATTTTTCCATACATGAACATATGATGAAAATCCAACAGACAGCAGTCCAGTGTCTGAGATTGAAAGCGAGCTTGCAGGCGAGTAAGTTCCTATGCTTTGTACACATTCCGAAAAATTTCGTATATCCCAGATTTTGATTCTTTTATCCCCTCCAGCAGCTGCCATATACCTTCCTTCTCTATCTATTGCCAACCCTCTAACGGGACCCCTCGTAGCCAACACTTTGGCGAGGGGCTGATGTGTATTAGGCGCCCACAACGTGACTGTTCCGTTATTGTGACCTAGATGGATAACTGCGTTGTATGGGTTTTGAACCATTGCCTGTGGGGTACCCAACTTCGTTCTGATCTCAGCAACCATTTTACCTGTTGTCACATCTGTATATCTCAAAACACCGGTCTCACCAGCCGAAGTCAGCAAGAAATGGAATGGTAGATATTCTAAAGCAACTGTGCCAATATGTTGTTTGAGTTTGTGAATTTCTGTTCCTTGAGCGTCGTAAATAAATGTGTATTTCTTTTGAGCAACAGCGTAGTATTGATTTTCACTCTGCAACCATTTGACTGCTCGAACAGTCTCCCCTACATGTATCTCACTGTTTAAAATTCCCTGTTTCCAATCAAAAGATGCAACATGTCCCTTCAAACCACCAATCAAAAGATCGTTACCGGTACGCGAGTAGTCAATAGAATATGGTCCAAAGTCTGGTAGATTCAAGTTGAATGCCTTTTTTGCAGTCTGAACATCAACATTCTTGACAATCTCTGCTTGTGTAAACTTATATGTCTTTTCTAGATCGTTCTCAACTTCAAGAAAACCAGCCGATTCGTGCAACAGATACTCTTCAGTTTTGGCGGCTTGTCTTGCAGCATCGTTAAAAGATGCTTGTTGTCTTTGCAGATTCAATTTCAATCTCTTGTTTTTCACATTCTAGGTACAGCAAGTCAGCATAAATCTTCAACCAATTTAAATCGTTTCAAACTTACATTGACTTTTTTCACATTTCCGCGCTGGAACTTCGCCACCTTTTCTGAATCTTTGATCTTTCTCGTCGACATGGTTATCTCTGAATATAATGCTATTTGATAATGACAGTTACAGATGTCACTATGTGATTTTATGAAATTTTTTTAATAATAGTCCCAATTCAAACCCTAATCCAGTCTCAGCCGTTTGTATATTTCAGGTAAGGGTATTAGTAACTCCCAATATCTCAAATCTTACTTGGTCTATAATAACTCTATATCAACATCACGACAAGTTGGCTTATTGCAGTAAATTATCTTTGCCACAGATCTAAGAACAACCATAACTAAACAATGGGACGAGCAGAAGTAGGAACACCAAAATACATTGCCAATCAGATGAAGGCTAAAGGCCTTCAACGATTACGATGGTACTGCCAGGTATGCGAGAAGCAGTGTCGAGATGAAAACGGGTTCAAGTGTCACACATTAAGCGAGAGCCACACTCGGGCAATGCTGACTACATCAAGAGGAAAAATCAACGAGTATTCACACGATTTCGAGCGTGCATTTGTTAATCTACTCAAATCAGGTCACGGAGAAAAGATGATAAATGCTAATAGATTCTATCAGGAATACATTGCAGACCGAGATCATGTTCATATGAACGCTACGCGGTGGAGTTCCTTAGCACAATTTGTTAAATATCTAGGCGATAAAGGCGTGTGTAAAGTAGAGGAAAGTGAAAAAGAAGGGCTGTGTATTGGATACATTGATACATCGGCGGCGGCACAAGAGAGGAAAGAAGCTCTAAATAAGATGAAAGATATCGATAACGAAAGACTGGAGGAAAAAATTTTACAGAAGCAGATTGAAACAGCGCACAAGCATAAGAAACAAGATGACGAGGCGGAAAAGGACCAGGATCGGTTTAACCTCAAACGAAAAGAAGATGAACGTGTGAGTTTAAAGCCAATATCACTGACTGCTAAAAAGCCAGCAGCAGCAACAGGCAATGTTTTTGCATCGCTAGTGAAAAATTCGGGGAAAATAGAAAAAAAATCTAGTAATTCTACTAAAAAGCCCAAGAATGCATTTGAACGATTGATGCTACAAAAGAAATAGACAAATTTAAGATGAAAATAAATGCAAATAACGAATCAATGTTTTATTTATTTATTTATTAACTTAGAACTATACCAAGTCCACTCCAACAACCCGATAACGCAAACGACATTTCTTTCCAATGCCCATCACCACGAAAAACAGAAGTGATGAATTCACATAAAAAAGAAAAAGGTTCCAAAAAATAGGTTAAAAAGCATTAACAAAGCCGACACCCGGATTGCTCTGGTAAAAGGCAAGGGCAATGTACGATTGATGCCGAACTTCTGCTTGGTTGAGGAAAAAAAAAAGAAGAAAGAAACCAGAAAAGTCTATTGCAGAGGCAAATTTTATATTCTAAAAATTTAGGGTAAGGTTGAAACTGTAGGGTTGTAAGAAAACAATAGGGCCAGAAGGTAGGGTAACCAGCGTCTTTGTATGGTTTTCCAAATTTTAACTCTCAAGTGTCAAGCCATAAGCATTCTAGTATTCTAGCGTTGACAGCCTGACAGTCAGTAACACTAGCAACACTTGGAATAGACTATTGATTTTGAAATTTTTGATACTTCATAGTTAATATACTGTAGTTTGTGCATGTCTCAAGCTTGTTGTAGAAACGAAGTTAAGTAGCAGGCATAGTCGCGCAAGGTATTTCGCATTTAAGAAGCGATATCCCGGCGTTTGGAATTTCCCGACTTTTGAAATTAGCTACCGCTGCAGCTTTCCCTATCAAACTTCAGAAAAGTCAATTTCTTTAGGGACAAAAGGACAAATTGAGTTTCTGATGAGTAGTATGTTGAGAATAAGGCCAAACCGAGGTAACCGGGCTCCTCAACTGCCATTGATGAACGAATCTCTATATGTTTGGGCTCTCTCTTAATCACAAGGCAGAAATATTACAGTAAGGTACGAAACGTCTAATTCGAGAATGAAAAAAGCTACAGTAGCTGGAGCTTGGCTGAGGGCATTGTGCAAAATGTGAGCCGGATTAATTGCACGTTCAGTTTTACCCAAAACAATTGCATCATGCCTGTTAATGCTAAAAGATGAGCTAAGAGAAAACAACCTAACCACGTTGGCGTTGGACTCTGTGGTGCCGATTTTCTATGAATGAACTAACCTGTATTGACAACCACTCAAGTCAGTGTGTTATATAGCTAGAAAGCTCTGGGAAACAACCTACGCAACGTGTGAGCTGTACTCTTTGTACTCTCCGTTACTATTTTAATCTATGTGGTCAGCTGTAGGATGAACTATGGCTTTGAATGTACTGAATGATGTTCTGTGAACTGTCATTTTTCGTGCTAACCGCATTTAAAGATCCGAGAGTAAAAGCTTTCCCAAGCATATCACCAGGCACCAACGGATAGTATTGGACCAATATGCGTCCAGTTCTTCACGCCTGTTGTGTTTCTTCTATTGCTGGAAGCAACGATAATGTAGATAGACGTAACGAAGTTTTTCAACAAGGACTGGTGTTGTATTAGAGCTTTTTTGTCCATTGTGTGCTCCCTCTGTACGACACTGGCTTAATCTGAGGATCATGTGCTAAATCAATTAATACAACAAGTCAAACTTAAATTTGTGTGGGGTAATCTTAAACAATTTCTATTCAGATGGAGTGTCTCAGACGCTCTTCATAATATAAAAATCATTGTTGTTATTTTCTAGATATTTGTTACTCTTGCTTTCCTCCATATATCTACTACTTGTTTGCATCTTGAATTTTTGTAGATCTTTTCTTCTTCCTTTTATATATTCAGTTTCATTCATTGTCGTTTCTATCACTATTTTTTTGGGAATTATAATTATAACGTTATAAGGATTACTATACACAGCTTGATAAGCTTTCACTAATGTTTGATCAGATCAACTATTCACAAAACCTCAAAATGAAGCTTTGTTTGGATACTGTATACGATGCAATCAACAAAAACATTCCAGAAACAGTCTCTCACTTACTGAAATTAGACCCAAAGTCGAAAGAAATTGACACCTGGAAATCCAAGCTCGAGGATGCTTCGAACTACGAAGACTGGCAAGAAGCCGCTTCAAACCTCGACAGACTACTTGATCTTGACGAGTGGAAAGCCAAAGCTGAAAGCAATATTTACGACTACGAGCTGGTAAGAAGACGGACTACAGAATTGAGGGAGTGTCGACTGTCAAAGGATTACGAACAGTTACTGTTTTTGGTAAGAACTACTTTGGAGCGAAATCTAGGAAACATTTGCGATGAACGGTTGTATCGCACTACGCATATAGGAACGAAGAAAATTATAGAAGATTACATCTCAGAGTGCGAACTGGCTCTGAACAGCTTACTCGATAAAGAAAATGAAATGAACGATGCAAGGATATTAGATACATTGATACAGACTAGAAAGGCGTTTGGAAGAACAGCTCTTGTGTTAAGCGGAGGAAGTGTGCTTGGGCTTATTCATACCGGTGTCATGAAAGAACTGCTAAAGCACAAACTTCTACCCCGAATTATATCTGGCTCATCAGCTGGCTCCATTTTTGCTAGTATCCTTTGCGTGAATTTTGACCACGAAATCGATGAACTTTTCGCTTCTCTGATTGAAGAGAAGTTTAATATATTTGAAGAAACAGGAAACGAAGAGTCGGTATTTGTCCGACTAGTAAGATTTTTCAAGCATGGAACAATGTTGGATAACAAGTATTTAGCAGACACACTAAAGCTATTACTAGGCAACTTGACGTTCCAGGAAGCATATAATAGAACGAGAAAGATTCTCAACGTCACCGTTTCTCCCGCAAGCATTTACGAATCAGATAGACTTTTAAATTACTTGACAGCACCGAATGTTCTCATCTGGTCTGCTGTCTGTGCATCGTGCTCAGTTCCTCTAGTTTTTGCATCATACACACTCCTGGCCAAAGACTCTACCACCGGCGAAGAATATCCCTGGATCCCGTCCAGTCTGAAGTACATTGACGGATCAGTCGACAACGACTTACCTCTAATGAGACTCTCGGAACTCTTCAATGTTGACCACTTTGTGGCATGCCAGGTCAACCCACACGTCGCCCCCTTCATGAAACTGAGCACCCGAAAACCCCAATCCGCGTGGCAAACCACTTTAACCGAAGAGCTCTCGCACTATCTTTTACTTTCTTCCGAGCTCGGCATAATGAAAAACCTCTCAACCAAATTACGATCGTTAATAACACAGCAATACTCGGGCGACATAACAATCCTCCCGGAAGTCAAAATGTCCGAACTAAAAGACTTGTTCAAAAATCCAACGAAACAAACGTACCTCAACGCATTAAACCGCGGCTGCAAATCAACCTGGCCGCATCTCAGTATCATCCGCAACCACTGCGCCGTAGAACTTACACTTGATCAGTGCATCAACAAGCTCCGCAGCCGTCTAATACCGCTCCAGAAAAAGTCGTCGGCCAAGGACCTAGGTCGCAAAGCGTTCTACTCCACGGCCAACATCAAGACAATGGTCAACCTCAAACGGCAGCCATCATACCGGGCCACCAAAGTCACTACGCACCATGTCCGTCACAAATCGGAGACCCTAAATGTTCATGAGATCACGTTGAAAAGGAAGTCGTCACAAGATTTGGTGTCCATGTTCAATTTGGGGTCGCCGACGTTTAGGAAAGGTGGAACATCGGTGTCGGTGTCGAGGAAGAATAGTTATAGGAACTTGGGAAATGGAATGTATTTGGGGTCGCCGACTCTGAGTCGGAAAACTAGTTTGACGGATGACAAGTGAATGTTGGTTTAGGGGTATTAATACCTTGGATGGGTCTAGTATGCACATTTATATGCGTGTTTTGCAAATGAGATTGTAACGAACATTCATTTTTATAACTTACAAAATAAAGCATTTTATAAAGAAACCATGAATTAATGACTATCAATGCAAATATATCAAACGTTATCATAATGCACTCTGTCCAATACTTGCTACTCAGCTCCATCTGATACTTGTTATACTATATAGCCGTATAATATCATGATGTTACTGGATGTTCTATCGTAAGGCCATACATCAAAAAGAAGAAAATAGTTGTTCAAACTATATTGATTTGGTTTCGAAAATAGTCCAAAGTAATTCCAATATATGTAAAAACAGTAGTTTCTAGTATACTCTCCTGTTCACATATCAAATTTATACGATTTTGAAGAAGAGGAACAACCAAGATCAATGAATGAAACTCACCGCACCTAAACCCCCCATATTTTGCCAGTTTGCAGACCACCAACGAAGAATGTTCATTTTCCAGTACACCTAAACTACACTAAAGTGACACCGTCGTGCTTACAGTAAATTATGACCTTTTTATTTCTCATCATGTCTTGATTCTGTCGTTTACACAAACACATTACACGCACTTATACACCGAAAGACGCTGTGAGCACAGAACATTCATCATTACCCTCTAGCTCCCCCGACCTTTCTGATCTCCCGACGCCAGTTCCGAAATTACATTGCCCCATCTAATACAATGTAGGTAAAATCATTGTGGGATACGAAGTTGTATAACTTTGGTGATCTGGAGTCTGGAGGTTGTGGGCCGGCAGCCAGATAGTTTGTTCGTTTCAAAATTTGATGTCATTATTTGCATCTAGTGTATATTGGTAAAGTATTATATAGATTGAATTAGTACAATACATACTGGTATTATATTGTTAGGTTGTATTCGTATTATTTTGTGACTATCATCGATCATAAACTCTCGTCAGACCAAATCCCGACTAATTCCCTCCCGCAATCTCTTCAATCCTTTTCTCAAACCTCTCCATAACCCCACGCGCGACTTTATCCTCCACGATTTCCTTTCCCCAAACCAGCGTAAAATTCAACTCTTCGCCCTTAAACCCGAGCGTACTAAACGTGAGCGCCGCTCCAGTCACATTCACACACTGCGTAAAGTACACCTCTCCCAACCTCCACGGTCCATCTCCCATCGCCGCAACCCCTTCCGTCACAGGGTCAATGACCAAACTTGAAACCTCAAACGCCGTTTTACGCGGTTTCCCGCGTAGCCCTTCGAAAAACGCCCGCATGTTACTGACGTACTTGAGGAAACCAATGTTGAGATCCTCCGACCCCTGCGCAACGTTTTGCTGGATCTTCTGTTTCACAGTCTGAGCCAGGGACCAGACTTCAGTGGCGGATGATTGGTCGACTAGGTGCTCAACACTGCACACAAATACGCCGAGATCGGTGGAGGATACACCGGTAATGACGGGCCGCAGATTGCGTGGAATGCTGAGCTGGATGGCCTTGGAAGTACCGATTACGTCAAAGATGGAAAGCGCAATGGTGGAAGAAATTAGAGAAGTGATGCTGACGCCATGGGACTTGCAGAGGGCGGTGAGTTTGGCCATTGTCTCGGATGGGATCGTGTATTTTACGAGGTTCATATTGGGCCGAGGCGATCCTTTTTCGCTAATAGGCTCGCCCGCCCACACCTTCGGCTTGCTCAAAAGTCCAAACTTTCCTGCCAAAAGTTTCATAATTGTCCAAGTCCTGACTGTAATGGGGAACAGTTGTTCTAAAGTCGGAAGCATAGACATTTCTTCATACACCACTACTGTCTCATCACCTTCTTCTTCTTGCAAAGGGGTGTCCAACTTTTCGCCACGATTCAATTCCTTCCACAACGCAAGCAGCACCGCTTTCCCGCCGGTTCCATCGCTCAGCGAGTGGTGGTACACGAACGAGACCGACATTGATCCCGGCCCTCTTTCAGCGACAATCAATTTCCAAGGCGGGACACGGTCGATTTCTGAAAACCGCGAGTCAATTGCGGTTTTGACTGTGTCATCTTCCTGTTCCTTGGTGCACCAAAAGATGTGGTTTTTCAAATCCACAGTTGCCGGGAACGCAAAAACCGGGGTATCGGTGTCTTCGCCTTGAATCACATAGTTGAGTGTAGGATTGGTTTTAATGACAGCTGATACGGCGGAATTGAGCTTGGACTTAAGAGACGGGAGGTCTGGCGTTGCGGAAGATGTAGAATAGACCCCGGAAACGCAGACGCCGGTGTAGGTGTTCAAGCTGTGTCTGAAACTGCTGTAAGCTTCACTTGTGCCTTTTTATTTTCACATTTAGTAAAGTGGACTTTCAGTGCATAAAAAAGGTGATGACCCTGAGGTGCGTTTTTGTCGAGGGCACCAAGTCCAAAATGCAAACTGTTTTCAGCACATACCTAGAGGACGAGTTCTGATTATCTCTGACATGACGGTTTATTTCCACTTGGTGTGTTTAAAAAATCTAGAAAAAGAATTTCAACAACAACCTTTTTTTCTTTCAATCAGGTTTGTTCAAGACTCGCTTAGAATTAGACTTGACTCGGTTCGTTATCAAAGAGGCATTTGTTTCTGACTTATATAAATTTATCAGTCAGTGGCTATGGAACGAGATGGTGCACACATCCACATATCTATGCCTAAAAAATACGCGTGTTACATAGGCAAGTGAATATCTGACTTAGATCATGTGATGGGCTGTGTTAAACGAAGTATAAAACTCTTCCAATATAGCCTCGTTCTAGGTGGCTGCGATGCTACTCGGCGGCGGTGGAATATGGTGATTGGTAGAATAGACTTGATGCCGGAGGAAACGCGTTCATTTCTCAATCAAATTTTGTACTTCTTTATGGAGCTCGTATGAAGTGGAAAGGATGGTATGCACATTTGACTGTAATAATTGGTGGCATTGATCACAGCCTGCTATATAACCCTACTATACTGCTTTCTTTTTGTGCCTTTTCTACTTGGGAAGGATTCTAGTATAACTATCTGAGTCTGTATGCTTTACCGGTATATCTATCAATCCGTGTGCCTGTCTGACTTTGATTTCATTTCAGCTGTTTGTGTTTTTCAATATTCCCGAACCGGAAGACCCCCACACATTTTGTAATAAATGCATTTTCAGGTAGAACGGTAAGTTGTGAAATCTCAATTTTACCTCGTTTTTTGTTCAAGAACAACCACATGTAAAGTCGACTCACACAATATGCGTTAAATGTAGATGCTGGTAAATTCATATTACTGTAACGTACACATCACCAACACAATTAAACGCAAAAGTTTTTGTGACGACTATGGCCAAGAGACAGATTTTGTGAGCAGAAGACCAAGCTGATGGAAACAGCTCACAACATTCCTTCTATATGCTACCTGGTGATCAATCAAGCAAAATTTAAATAGAGTTCCTTTCATACCCAGTTTACGTGGACGTATTGGACATTTCTATTTGGCTCTTCGGCACATTTACGGTTATCCTTTACCATGCAAGACTGAAAATTACATCTCAAATTTGAGGGAAGACATTTTACATTTGAACAGGATATGTACATTTACTGTAATGGCCTTAAGCGTTATATGACAGCACAGTTAATTCAAATGCTCATACATTTTATCCGCTCCATATATATTTAATGTTGAATGGAATGATTGGTATGCGAGGTATTTGCGTTTTTAAGTACCAAGTAATTGAGTATTTTAGGTACCTGTATTGGTGATTTTCTATGGATATGTGGTATTAGTAGTTCGAGCGAATTTCCTTCATTCAGTAAAGTCCTTTTTCAGAGTAAAATGAATAAGAACAAGCCATTAGACCTTTACAGGATTAAGTGCTTCTACTGTACACACTTTTAATAGTCTTCACACGCCAAAAGCATAGAGATAGTATGAAATAAAACTCGGAAAAAAAAACGTGGTTTTCTCTAACGACAATGCAATGATAGTTAGAACCAGCATATACACCCCTAACTAGGGGCGCCATTTAGCTTGTAAGCTGCATTATATAATACTGTGAGCATTACTTAAGATATCCGATACCCCAAGTATAATTTGTAAGTGAACGAAAGATTACAAATAATCAAATTATTAGATAAAAAGCTACTGTAGGCCCGCTAGGCTAAGCTAAGATAATAAAACAAAAAAAAAAAAAAATACCACTGTATCTAAACAGATCTGCCAGATGGATTTTAAACAAACGTGCCGCGGGGTTGCGTTTCATCAATCAATCAGTGACTGGCTTTCTTATACACTTGAGCTGGCAATATATTGGTGATGAGGGTGGTTGACGTCACTAGATTCTTTTGTGTCGACATAAGTTTGAAAGTTTAATGGAGTTTGTATTATAAAATATGGGAGAGAGAGAGGCATTGCATTGCATTACGAATAATAAGCTTTTTAGGGGATCACGGAGATAATCTCGAGATTACACCGATAAGAACAGAGAAACACAATGCCATACAAAATAAAAAAAAAAAAAAACAAGTTTAATACTAAAGA
>JAJMKR010000027.1:0-139839 GCA_030563945.1 Geotrichum australiense | reverse complement strand
AGTAGCAAACTAAAAGCTGAACTGAGCTGATTTTTTTTAATTTTTGTTCAGTGCTACTACTATGGGACTATCGCTTCCCGGCATTAAAAAAAAGGTCTCGGGATCACTGTGTATACAGTTTTATCTCAGTTACCTCGATATTTTTATAAAATACCAAAGTGCCACATGTTTGTACCTTTCCTGACCCCAAAACAAATTTAAAAGAAAGTCTATCACTTCAGATTAATCCAAATAAACAAACATATAAATAAATATAATCCATTCCCTTCTTCTTCTTTTAATTTTTTTCTTCCTTCCTTCTTCCTTCAACATCTCAATACCCATACCATACCAAACCAAATCACACACCAAATTTCTATCTTGTTTACCAAACAACAATCACCAACACAAAAACCAAAAGCAATGCAAAAACCAACTTTCCTGAAACTCACCGCTCCAATCTCAAAACCATTCATCCCAGTCTTCAAGTCCGAGCATGCCCCCACACCCACCGCCGTCAAGAAGTCGTCAGACACGATTAAACCGGTCGAATCGGCTGTTCATGTCGAAAACTCAATCATCACACCGGACACCCCTCTGGTCTAAGTCACAGTCAAATGAACTTTTGTTGGACTTGGATCTTGCCTTGAGGCGTTGAGGGTATGGCTTTGCATTTTGTTGTTTTTACTTGGATGACGGTCTGGTCCTTAACGAGAGGACTCGAAACTCTTGATAAGAGGTGTATATTTATCGATTTATATGTTATATTCTAATTAGCTATCCTTTTTATTTTTCTACACATTATGTTACTTGACCGTATAATTGAATATTGGACCATGTTAAGGTACAACACGTCAGTTAGTTTTAGTGGGCCCCTTTTTTTATTTGGTTTATGTCCCGGTGTTAAGCGTAAGCCTTCGTATTTTCAATGACAACGAAAAATACGGGACGATAAAGTCAAGCACTTTCCAGTTACTTAACGAAACACTAGAAAATTATAATCATACCGTAATTATCGTACTGTGCCCTTATCGAACGTGAAAATAAAAGATTCACCATTTTATAGACTTTTATAATCGCCAGTGATTCGCCACACACCCACAACCAACGTCCTATCCTAATCCATCACCACCACCATTCGCATACTTCCCATTCCAATTACCATTCCAGTTTCAACTTCAATTTCCCTTCCCTTGACACCTTTTCCTTTTCCAAGTTTCCAAACGGCAAATCTGGGGTAACCTCTTTTCTCCCTTTTTTCTCATAAATTAGAACCTGGGTTAGGGTATAATACAAAACTGGCTGTGCAGGGTTCTTGTTTGGGAGGAGAAGGAGTGGATACCCATCAACAACAACGGCTTTTTTTTTGTTTTTTTTTTTAGTTTTTTTTGGGAAAAAAAAGTGAATGCCATTTTGTGGAGACCTGGACTGAAATCGGCTATGGTTCGTAGAGTACATTCTGGTCAGCTCCGCCAGCGACGGTCTTGAATAGGATTTACGAATTGTACTGTACTTTACACTCTACAGACGTACAACAAAAATCATGACCGCAATATATAAAAGAAATAAAAGAAATAAAAAATTCAATATAAAATAAATACACATACTGGCATATATAGAGTGATTGACAAAAAAGTCCAATCCGACTCTGGATCGGGTTAAAAAGTATGGTTTGGGTACGATAGATTGTGGGTATACCAATGTATAAATACTGCTTGAGCAGTGGTATGCCGTTCAAAAGAAAAAGGTATGAAGTTGTCAATTTTTGTAAATCGAGATAGTCCCGATTGTTGTGATGTGTAACATGTCGTACAGATACGTTATAACAATAACGAGTTATCATATTTCTTGTATAGTATACACCTATATATAGCTTACTTTTCTTCAAACAATTGGACACACCATCTTCACAATAACCAAAAAGACAAGACCGACCCTATATAACTCGAACCATTCCAACCCCCTCATATCCAAAAACCAGAAACCAATCTACAACCGACTCTCCAAACTCAGCGGATACTTTACATCCGGCCAAATCTCCAGCAACACATCCCACACATACTTGACATAAACCACCTCCAACCTATCTGTTTTCTCCTCCGCCAAGAACCCACACTCCTCCTCGACAACTCTTTTACACCTCCACGGCAGCATGACCTTAGAAATGCCTGCACTTTTCGCGCCCAGCAGCTTCTCCCTAATCCCGCCAACCTCCAAGATCTTCCCACGCAGCGTCATCTCCCCGGTCATCGCAACGTTTCGCGGGACCTCTTTTTTGGCGAGGCATGAGATTATGCCAATCGTCATGGCAACTCCGGCTGATGGCCCGTCTTTGGGAATGGCGCCAGCGGGTGCGTGCAGGTGTAGATCGAGACCGGCCATGACGTCTGCAGTGGGCGAGTCAGTAAGCCCGAGAACGTAGGCGTTGGATTTGACCCAGGAAAGGGCTAGTTCGGCGGATTCGGAAATAACGTTGCCTAGATGCCCGGTGTACTTGAGGTTGCCATTGCCGGGCATGGAAGTTACTTCAAACATAAGAAGTCCTCCGTTTCCACTGCCCATGTATGCAAGGCCATTGACCACTCCATAAGTGTGTCTACGCTGCAATCTTCCAGTCTCAACATCTGTGTACTCATCAACTTCATCGTTCAAATTGTCTGCCAAGTAATGTGCACTTCCCAAATAGTTCACAAGTTCATCAGGTTTGATCTCGGGTTTATAATCGGTACTCTTTTCCAGACTCTCAACTGCTTTGGCTCTGCACAGACTTCCAAGCTGACGATTCAAATTTCTTACTCCAGCCTCCCGGGTATATTCGGAAATCAGTTTGAGGATTGTCTTATCTGGCAATGAAATCTGGGACGCATCAAGGGCATTGTTTTCACGTTGTTTGGGTAAAAGATAAGTTTCAGCAATTTGAAGTTTCTCCAAATGAGTGTAACCCTCGATGGGAATGGTTTCCATTCGGTCAAACAAAGGTCCTGGGATGTCATTTAGCTCATTTGCAGTGGCGATGAATAAAGTTTTAGACAAATCGACTGGGAAGTTGATATAGTGATCAGTAAAAGTGTGGTTTTGTTCTGGATCCAAAACTTCCAACAATGCTGCAGATGGATCGCCATGGAAATTGCTTTGGCTGACTTTATCAATTTCATCAAGAAGAATCACAGGGTTCATAGCCCCAGCTTTCTTCAAAGCCTGCACCAAAACACCAGGCATAGCACCAACATAAGTTCGCCTGTGGCCTCTGATCTCAGCCTCATCTCGTACGCCACCCAAACTAATACGGTGAAACTTTCTTCCAAGAGCTTTAGCAACTGATTTGGCAAGACTGGTTTTACCAACACCGGGAGGACCAACCAATAAAAGTATTGGGCTCTTATCCATAGAAATGACCTTAACTGCATCACCTTCTTTGGTTACAGAAGAGTTGGCGCGCTTTTGTTTGAGGTTGAGAACGGCAAGATATTCAAGTAGTCTTTTCTTTACCTTTTCTAATCCGTAGTGGTCATCATCCAAAACCTGCCGAGCTCTTTCTACTGGGTTTTCATCCGTATTGTCATTTGTGTAAACTCCCCAAGGAATTTCAGCAATAGTCTCAAGATAATTCCGTGCAACTTGATATTCAGTTTGAGTGGGATGCATTCGTTTTAATCGTTTGAGCTCTCTGTCTACAATCTTTCGACCGTCCTCACCGATATCGGCCTTTTCAAGCTTTTTAGCCAGTTCGTCGAGTTCATCTTCTTCCTCACTCTTTGATTTTGTTTTACTTTCAGCGTCGTTGAGCTGTTGTCTAAGAACAAGTTCTCTACCACTTGATTTGGTGCTAATCCTTTCTAGTCTCTTGACAACGCCTTTTAAGATATCAACTCTTTCCTCCACCTTAACGGCTTCCAAAATTTTAACCTTTTCGTCAAAGTCTAAAGGCAGAACTGCAGCTAATAAATCGGCAAGAGTTCCAGCAGCCCTTCTTGTTTTAGGAACGCCCATTCTGACAATCAAAACCTTCTTCACGCCTAACCATCTGCCTGCAGCCCGTTTAATTTCTTCCAAATCGGTTGTGTCAAAAGATCCTTCAAGATCAGTTTTAATTTCAACTAAAGCTTCCGTATCCAAACTGTCGGCGTTTTCGGCAGGTCCAAGCACAACAATTCTAGCGATAGCTTCGATAACAATAGTAGTGCCGGTCGTTTCAGCTACCTTTGCAACAACACCCACGGGATAAACTGTTTTGTTCAGTTCAAATTTGTTGGAGACGTAGGCAGAGTTAGTTGCATTTTTCAACCTCGGTACCAAACCCACGTAATTTCCTGGGGTGACTGAATCGAGCACACTTGCCGTTGTAGGCAATCTTATTGTGATTCCAGGGAAAATAAAAGTGCCCGAGGGAAGGGCAAATATCTGCAGTTGGTTTTTATTGTCTTTGGCCATTGTATATGATGAAAGTAATAAAGAAAAAAAGGTTTAATGAGAAAAAGATATTGATATAAATTAGAAAAGAAAAAAGGAAAAGAAAGAAAAGAAGAAAAAAGAGATCCTGGTTTTCTCTTTTCAAATTGACAGCAATTGCCATAGTAATTAGACTCTGCAACTAAGCAAAGTATAAAGATTTGTATTATGCGGTTGTTTCATGAGGGGCATGGGTAGACGAGTTCACGTGATGATTTACCCCAGATTATTGATTGAATTTACTAGAAAAATTCATAAATTATGGTAAAAGCATGAAATTTTAAAGATTAGACGAGAGGACATTTTGTGTAAAGATTTGATTTGTGCGATGTGGTAGATTAGACCAAGACTTTACTGTACTGAAACTACAATGTCGGAGCGTATTCTTGTGCTTTTGCCACAAATTGCCAGTATACTCTCCATAGGTGGTTCAGCTAATATATACTGATGTCATCAATTCATACAGTAGTTGTGTGTATACCGGTATTTAAACTAGTTCAAAACTGATATTATCGTCCAATCTATTCATACTAGAAACTATTCGATCTTCAAATTTTAATATGTGTAGATAGGTGGTCATTGCACAATACGCGCGCCAGTCTACGATACCTGAATCTTTAGTAGCCATGGCTTGCACTCAGTGTAAAAATCTCATCGGATCGCTAGAAAGATTTGTTGAACTGAATTGGATTTTACATCCTTTTATTTTGACTTGATATACAGAAAATTCCAATTCAGATACGGTGAAGTACGTGGTAAAACGGTAGTAGCTGGTAAATATGCTATGGCAATGGATTGATATGAGGCTGTTTTATAATTTTATGGCCGGTGTATCACGCAACAGGGCAATACTCAATTTATTTAGACCAACGAACTCTCATTCTTTCCCTTTCTCTCTATCTCCACATTTTTCGGGACAATATGCTGAAAATGAAACTTTCACCTGCAAGGCAACTACGACATCTATCAGTAAAAAACAAACTCATCAATGAAATGATTGTTTCGTTCTATGCAATCTATAATCAAATTATGTATATACTAAGTCTTCATTTTTAAACAAGAAATATCTATCGATATTCAAAGTGTGCCAAATTTATTCATGGTCAAGAGCAGGTCAGTGCTCGACCATATGCTAAATTCATATTATAATGTCGAAAATTAATCTATCCTTTCTTTCAATACGCAGTACCCATACCTGATCTGGCTTCAAATTCAGAATCGTCAATTGACTAGTGTGACTATGCGAAAACCATCATTAATGTAACGAGCGTGCCCAACCCAAAACAATTGCCCAAAACACATTAACAACGCTATTAACAATCCCAAAATATTTCCTCTCCAACGCACTAAATATCGCAATACTGGGAGCAGCCAGCACGACCCAGCTCCATACAACCAACCTAGCAAACCTTTTTTCAAACCCCTTATTTACATTATGCCCCTCCCACCACGCACAAAAGCTGAGGTAGAATGTCAAATTTGCCGGAATCCCCAGCAGCAGGTCGGCAGCAATGCGCGGGACGGGATGATCGAACGTCTGCAGTAAAAACTCAGTCCACACGCTTGAGTAGATCCCGTTCAAGCAGCCCCATATTAGCGACGACACCGAGGGCTCCAGAAGGGAGTGCGACAGAGCGCCGAGCAAAGCTGCTGTCGCAACGAATGATTTTTCATTAAGTTGAGGTTCAAACAGTAGTGCAGTTAAAAGCGAGGCGAGAAGTGTGAACCGGATTAGATGGTGTCGATACTTGGGCCGTGAGGATATTTGGAGAGGAGGCAGGGTGGGGAGCGAGAATGCGTAAGGGTTTTCCATGGGCTTAACGACAGACATTATTCTCAGCGTGTGTATAAAGATGCCTAGGGCCAACACCTAAATCTATTGGCAAAAAAACAACTAACCTCCCGTCAATATTTCAATGGATATATATCGTAACGTACAGTCTTGGCCTTAACCTGTGTTGACAAGACAGGTTGACGCGCAACTACTGTTATTTCTGATGGATGAAACCCCAGAGGAAAAGAATCAGAAAAAAAAATAAAAAAAGGGTGACGATAGCGATTGAAAAGAAAACACAGAAAAATGTTTACGGCAAGAAAAATTAATCGTCTCACGTCGATCCAAGCACTGTAGGTCACAGCTTGTTAAGTGGCTCTCTCGTTAAAAAAAAAACTAAACGTGTACGGACAGCGAGCTAAATTTAGATCCTTTCAAGTCCCATTAATTTTTGAAAGTTGAAAATTCGTCAAAATCTTTACTACAGTATGTACTGTACGTGTATGTTTTGTTTACATTTTTTTGGTAGGTTGTGCTTAGCTATTGGTCAAATAAATCACGCTTTACAGAATTGCTGTTTTGGGGGGTTATCCTTATCTGATTGATTTGATAAAAGGTACACGCTTTTTGTATTGATGCTTGAAGAAATTGTGTTTTTCGATAGTATAAAATGTTCATCATACAGTACAAAATAGTAACGTTTTATTCGTTATCAACTATAAAGCAAACAAACCTGCAATGAGATGTGATGGGCTTTCTCAGGCTCGATATTTGCGTAAAAGCGAATTTTCGGTCTTCAAATTCTCGTAATGAATTGTATGCAGGTATTACCGTCTTAACACTACTCGTTTTTGAGAAGTTTGTTCTTATGCCTACTGATGGAATTCAGTAGACCGTGATATTTGCAGGTTGTCTATCTAAAATCAATAAAAAAAATTGAAATTTCAAGTGAAATTCCGTGAATTCTAAGGTCAATCGAATATCTTTGCGGTACTATGGGTCTATGGCTACAGTTATTCTTCAAGCTTTTTCTCTCTTCAAGAACTCATGTCGTATTAGCAAGAGTTTTATTCAATCAAAAATAGACCGACAAAGCCCTTCACATATCTTACCAATCTCTATGAAATGCTCAGTCTCATTCCAGCTAGAAATCTCAATTTTTCATTCCTGCATTCCGCAATTAGATGCGGACCGATAATCGGACTTTAAGAAAACAAGAAATCTTGTCACTTACTAAAGACTTGTTAATGTCAATTGAATTATATAAATTTACTGCATCAAATGTGTGCGCGCTGTACCATATTATATCTGGAGTTTGGACCTAAAAGGACCCTTTAGGAAACTGATTGATCGCTAATTTAAATTTATAGCTCACTCAAAATGTTCCATGCTAGAATTGATATTTTTTGAATTTTCCTAGAAAAGCTTAGCATAAAATACCGTATATTGTGCTGAAGAATCGTAGCATATAAACGCTAAGTAGTTTAACGGTTATCTTTGGCTCTATTTTTTAAAGTATGTAAATCCATTTACACTCGCACGGAGCTTCTGATCTGGGGTTATTACCGGTATATTATATTGATGAGGTTTAAAGAGTTTATGCTACAGCAGATATTGGCAAGTTGATTGCGTTCGAAAAGAAGAAGAATAAAAAAAAAAGAGGGCAACCAGCACTCAAGCTCAATCTATGAACTTGGACATTGAGACTTCAGTAGCAAGGTCTAAACTGCCGGTGCCCTCGGTTCTAACTTCTAAGTGCCGTTGAGTCTACTTGAGCCCATCAGTCATTAGGTTTACCTCGGTTCGATGTGTGTATTGTATTGGCATTGAATGATTCAATTATTCCAAATGCTGTCCCACCTCTCTTACATTGGTAAGATAAATTCAAGAGAGCTCGCTCTTTTGAGAACCAAAAAATCGTTTATTACAGAATACTGCTACTTCCACGCTAATCACCTTGACTCGACTCGAAACCAAATCCAACTTTTCTAATTCCATCGTCACCCCCCAATATTGAGTGGAAATATCATCCCAAATAGTAAAAATTGCGCCATCAAAGAACTGAGCTGAGCTGGACTAAACTGAACCGAACCGAACTGAAAACTGGAACAATGAGAAATAATTCCGCTGAGTATTCAACCAAAGCGACCACTCGACTAGCATATTTGGCAGATCAATTGCAAATTAGTAACACTGGAGGTGAGTATTATAAATTTTTTATTTATTTTTTATTTCATAAATTACTGTGGAATGACGACGATGTGGCGAAAATTTAACGGATCAACTTTTTATTTTTGTTTTCGAGCTGGTGCTGCTGTCAGACAACTGGTAAATGGGCAACAAAACAGAAATTGAAAGCACAAAGGAACTGGAAAGAATTACATATTTTTCTCTGGATATTTTATGATAGTTATTTCAAAGTTTGTACTGTGTGTCAATATTACGAGCTTTTTATCCGGCGACGGCGGAATTTCTTTTGACTATGCGATTACAGTCTAGTACCAAAGCGTCTCTCTTGATCTGGGGTTCAAATAAACTAAGTTATGCGGGCTCCGAGTTTGTTGTGGGTGAAATGTTCAAGTATAATTACTGCAAATCATTGAAATCAACGAAATCAACAAATTCAAATCAATTCAAATCAACAATGCAATGCATTCAAGCGCACAGTTCCAAAACAGCAGCATCCGCTAGTTTGACTAGAGTCTACAGTGTGTCAGCTATTAAAACCCAGATTTACTGTTTCATCATTGCATTTGCACTCTTTCCTAAAAGCTAAGAATGGAAATAAGGGAAGAATTAAGATCGATAAGGTTTCTTACCATAGAAATCTATTGTTGGGAATCACCACCAAACGGCTAGTTCGGCAACGAATGACAAACTCAGAGTTTGAAATTTCCATTTAGTAACACGGGGTGTATCTCACACATACAGAACTTATACCCTCTGCTACTGCTACCGCTAAAATTGCTGATCATGAACAATAAATCTTTTTTCTTATTATCTGTGCACTGCAACAGCATCTGGAACAATCTGTGAATTTCTGTTACTTACGACAAAAAAGATTATTCGGTTTTATTGCTGGTGGCCTTTCTCCTGTGGTACTTGATTTGTATTCCCTAAGATAGAATTTGATTTGAGACTACTGGCTCATCAGTTATACGAGTCCCACTCGATTGCAATGCTTTGCTAATAGTTCAAATTTGAATAACTAAGTACTTTTGTGAACTTTGGACTTGATCATTGAGCTTTGAACTTGACCAGTTGCATCTCACTTTGCAGAATCGGCGCGACCTTCTTGGCCTACCTGGAGAACTAATTGTGTTTTGGTTCATACACCCGAATGACGGACTATTTATCTTCTGAGATTGTTGGCCCAATGCACAATCACTTTCGAAGGGCTGTATATGATCAGAATGGTCTGTGGTTTCAAGATGCTGTCCTGAAAGAGAGTGAGTTTTCAAAGATTTTGATTTACTGCAAACAATTTCATCACCAACAACGGAGAACCCGTTTTCGCTTGAAATTTTTGCTCAAGGCTGGTTTATTTTGTGACATGATTTTTTCCCCCCACCAAAATTTCGACAAAAAATGCAATCTGCAATCTACCTACTAGTGTAAAGCAGCCTGGGCCAATCACATTGCTTCTATACTTTATAGTAATATCAGTCGGTGTTTACACACTCTCAGTTATCACTTTACACCCCCCTTATATCACTATTTTGGGTTAATCCAATCACAGTTTGTTTATTTGGTACCTCATGCACGCTGGCTGTAGGCACAGTTATCACTATAACACAGCCGAAATTTAGCATTTTATTATTAATTGAAAATCGCCTTGTCGCTCGCTTTTTGGCTCCGTCGCTTATGGGAAAATATGCCCACAAAGTTATGTTATTGACCCTATTCTATTTCCTACCTTCCTCATACACACACGGTAATATTGGTTAACCTGTTGGCTGTTACCAGTAATCAGAATAATCATAATATTTCTATATAAATATCCGTTCCTTCCTTTCCTCTTTTTCTTTTTTCCCTCCTTTTTTCTCCTTTTCCCACATCGTCGTTATCCAATTTTCGTCATCTTATCTCTTACTAACCATGTCTGAAGCTGCTTCTAATTTCCAAAAGATCAAGGTCAAGGAACCTATTGTCGAACTCGACGGTGATGAGCAAACTAGAATCATCTGGCAATTCATCAAGGACAAACTCATCCTTCCTTTCCTCGATGTTGATCTTAAGTACTACGATCTAGGTATGGAGTATAGAGATCAAACTGACGACAAGGTCACCACCGAAGCCGCTGAAGCCATTCTCAAATACAAGGTCGGTGTCAAGTGTGCCACCATCACCCCCGATGAGGCCCGTGTTAAAGAATTCGGCTTGAAGAAAATGTGGCTCTCTCCTAACGGTACTATCAGAAACATCCTCGGAGGTACCGTCTTCAGAGAACCCATTGTTATTCCCAGAATCCCCAGATTGATTCCTGGTTGGGAAAAGCCCATCATCATCGGAAGACACGCTCACGGTGATCAATACAAGGCCCAAGATTTCGTCGTCCCCGCTGCCGGTTCCGTCGAGATGGTCTACAAGCCTGCTGATGGTAGTGAAGAGACCCGCATCAAGGTATTTGACTACGATAGCCCTGGTGTCGCCCTTGCCATGTACAACACTGACGAATCCATCAAAGGTTTTGCTCACTCTTCTTTCAAGCTTGCCCTTGAAAAGAAGTTGAACCTTTACATGTCTACCAAGAACACCATTCTTAAGAAGTACGATGGTAGATTCAAGGATATTTTCCAAGAAATTTACGAAAGCACTTACAAGGCTGACTTTGATGCCGCCGGTATCTGGTACGAACACCGTCTCATTGACGATATGGTTGCCCAAATGGTCAAGTCCTCCGGCGGTTACATTATCGCCATGAAGAACTACGATGGTGATGTCGAATCTGATATCGTTGCTCAAGGTTTCGGTTCTCTCGGTCTTATGACTTCCGTTCTCGTCACCCCTGATGGAGAAACCTTTGAATCTGAAGCTGCTCACGGAACTGTCACTCGTCACTACAGACAACACCAACAAGGTAAGGAGACCTCAACCAACTCTATCGCTTCCATCTTTGCTTGGACTAGAGGTATTGCTCAAAGAGGTAAGCTCGACAAGACCCCCGAAGTTGTTGCCTTTGCCGATGCTCTTGAGAAGGCTACCATTGACACTGTTGACGTTGACGGAATCATGACCAAGGATTTGGCTTTGGCTTGCGGTAAGACCGACAGATCCTCTTATGTATTGACTGAGGAATTCATTGACTACGTTTCTAAGAGACTTAAGAAGGAACTTAACTACTAAGTGGCTTGTTAGCGAGAGTGTTTTCTGATGCCTTTACGAGATTTTTTGTTTTATAACTCATGTGAAATGAAAGATTTAAATATATATGATTAATGTAATGAAAAGAATGTTATAAAAGATTTTTGTATTTCAGTTTGTGATTCGAGAATGGGGGTAGTTTAATTTTCCTACTTTCTTTCCTTCTTTTTTTGTGAGTGAGATTAAATCTCGAAAAGAGGGGAGGGGAGAATCTTAGTCTAGCTCAGCCATACCTTTTCGTTTTTGACATTTTAGTACCTTCAACTGTTCCGACGGCATTTAGTTTTCAAAACTTTACTTTTTTCTTCTATTTTCTTCAATCCGATAAAACGCACATAAAAGTTTTTTTTCTTTCCTAACATTGGAAATACCATATCAGCGTAATCAGCACAAACATATGCTATTTGATTAGTTGTGGGAGGTTTTCTTTATAGAGTAAGAAACTACAAGATATTGTTTTGGTGGTAACTGTGTTAACGCAAAGTTTACTTGAAAACGAAAGTTTAAGAAACTCGTATTTGGTGGGTTGAATCGGTACTCTGTAACTCTTGTTTTTTTATTGATTTGGAGCCGGGTGTAATTCCAGCTTAGAGTATTGTTACGTGCGCCAGTACGAGTTTTGGGGGTGTCTTGATTCGCGTGGAGGAGGCAAAATTTTTGAATCAACTTATACTGTAGGTAACGAAAATCCCAGTCCTGTGCAGCACGTCATGGAAACTGACGATAAAGTCGACACATACAAACCAGATATTTAAAGTTATCGGAGGTAGAAGTACAACAAAAATAAGAAACAAAAAGATGAGAATTGTCAAAACTGTTCCTTCCCTCGAGAAAACCTATCCGAATTGTGTAAAGTGTCCCTGATTGTGCGTTTGTGGGGGATCGTCAAGGGTTGACCGTTGATGTTATATAAAAAGTTGTACGTGGTGTGGATGGTGAGGTTAAAGTTGGTGTGGGGTCTTTTAGGAATTGGGAAGATGGATGCTAAGTACAGTACCGCGGAAAATAGGGCAATTCTTTTCAACAATGTCTTTGTAACCTCGTTGGTTGGGGCAAACTGTGGCTGGCGAATCTTGGAAATCTAGGGGAAGGGAAGTAGTGGGATAATGGGTGATGCGAAGAAGTTGTATTTCTTTGGGGTGCTGGATTTGGTGGGAGTTGAATAAAACTGGGCTGGATATGGATTGGATTGGATTGGTGTTTGTGTTTGTGTTTGTGTTTGTGTTTGTGTTTGTGTGAATTGTTTCGTTGTTAACTGGTATTGAAAGCATGGCTTTACATCTGCTAAAGATTTCTAAAACTTCATTTTGTGCTTTTGAAGTAGACAGAGCTTTTGTCAACTGTTATATGCTCGATTTACTTCAATTTCTCCACAAAACGTTAATTACAAACACCAGTTAAGTGACAAAACTTAGATACCACACTACAACGAACTTTGTTGAAGTCCTTACAGATCTGTTCAGCCACAATGTGAATAAAACTTGCCCCACACGCTATTTCCATATTGATGAATGGCCTAAAATAAATAAAGATCAGATTAGATGAGATAAGATATTGGACAATTTGTGCTAGACCAAACTGGTATACCGGCTGTTCAAATCATGTGTTATGTGAATTGTTATTTGGTCCAATGAGACTGAATGTTTTTGAGGGACGGTGCGCAGTCAGGTGAGAAACGGGGGTTGTGTGTTGGATTACGGGCCATATGGGATTGGTTGATCGGTTTTTTTTGGAATTTTGAAGGTTTTGAATGGGAAAGGTCGATGTTGACGGTGACATGTGAGACTCAATTGAAATGTAATAATCATGAATATGGTTTTATGGACCTAGTAGCATCTAGATACTATGTCGTTAAATTCAAAAAATTACTTTTGATGAAGAGAACCAATATTCGAGTAAAGATCTGGCTTAAATGGCTGATTTAATTGAACTTTTACAATAATCTATTGTATGACATTGTGCACTTTATTGTAAAACCCAAAAAATGTTTTGTTGATGTGTAACTCATAAACCAAAAATTGATTGGCTAGGGTAGACTTACAGTAATTCTTGTGTTGTAGCGCTCATATTATATTTTTCTAAAGCAAGGTCTTTTGGCACATTACACGCAATGCCATACTTATTTATCACTATAATGAGACTAATGGTCAAGGTTGCTCGTTATCTTCACTGCAAAAATGTGGAGAAATTGACCCTTAAATATTCGTCAAAAATAATTCATTAACTGAACTTGACTATATAAGTTTATATATATAAATAACCATCGTTTAATCAAAAAAATAATGGAAACCAATTTATCTTTCAGAAAACAATTGAGGAGGACCATCAAATTTCATAAAGTGGGGGTCGTTTAAGTAGAGGGCTTTTGAGCAGAGTTACCGGTCAAGTAGTCGGTAGCGCTGTTCACTAAGTTCTTAGCAGAGTCAATGATGGATTCACCTTCGTTAGAAGCGCTCTTGGCACCGTCAGCACCCTTTTGCATAGTGCTCTTCTCTGAGTTAGGTTGCATCTTGGATCCCAAAGAGTCAGCGGCATTGGTCACAGACTCGCCGGCCTTTTCCATAGTGGACTTGTTGGAGTCGGGCTTCATGGTCTCAGAGACCTTAGAAGAGAAATCTTTTCTACCGAAATCAGACATTTTGAAATTGTAATTTGTGTGTGTGTAGTTTTGTATAGTTGTTTATTAGGATGTGTTGCTATGAAGCGTTGTATGGGGAAGGAGAGAAGAAAAAAAGGATGAAGGATATTGGAATTGCTACTCCTTTTATACACATTTCTTGTGGAGGAGAGAGGCAAATGCACTGGGCACAAGAGAGGGTTTGAGTGGGCTGGTGAAAGCAAGGAACGGGTGTCGGGGTAATATAAACTATGAGAATAATTCTAACTTTGTTGCACCCTTACGGTACAGGGCCAAAAAAAAAAATAGTATGCTGTTTTTTCTTTCAGGCACGTTGTTGAGCCCATTCGTGCGTGTATATATTACTGCGTTAAAACTGATTAAAATGCTACCGCCACCGTAATTCCAAAGTAAAGAAAAAAGACAAGAGCTTGTGCTGGGCTGGGGGGTTGCAGCTCTAGAGTGATGGTGTTGTGCCTGTATGTAATATAATAATATCAAGTACACATGCCAAACTTAAAAGTAAATGTCAAGAAGGTTTATTCTAGATGTTGAACTCAATATTGTTCGCAAGGGGTCATCACATGAAAAACAATCAGCTACTTTGTCTGTTGGCTACAGAGTTTGACGTATAAGTAGATTAATACATGGTCAATTAGCAAGATTGATGCGTGGTAAAGTAATATGATTCATAACGGAGTCAGAGATTCGGAAATCACAGTTTATCTTTGTATCCGAAAACAACGTATTATCTTTCATATGGCATGATTTAACATGAATTCAATATACACAAAAATACGCACAACCAGCTATTATAGACCTTGTAAACTTCAGGGTTGTAAATATACGGGTCTCAGCCGATTGGCTGGGCCATCTACTAGGAGTGGCCATTGATCTCATAGCACACCAATTGATTTTTAGCGCTGCCAATATACTGCACACTACGAACTTCATAGTCTTCTTAGATCAAGATTTTACAAAATCATTCCTAGTAAAATAACTGCACACTCGCACTAAACCATCATCATCACACAATAATAAAACTCCTTAATGCTTTTCATAAAGCGGTCACAACAGCACCCACAAAAATATCTGATACTCAATACTAACGTGCGTGCATTCCTCAAACCCGCTTGTACGGGGTGATCGGATTATGTAACTTGTCGACGCTGGTGGTCCCGGTATAACTACGGTACTTTAGAGTCGATGATTTCCGGAAAGCTAAACTCTGACTCGAACAAATTCACAAGCAAAAAAAAGCATAGACCTTCTTCGTCATAGACCATAACTATGAATTCAAATCAAAATACCGGTATACGCATTGAATAAACTAAGAAGAGCGTACGTCATATTTAATTACTGTAGAACATTCTGGCCTATGATTGCAATTGTATCTAATTACTTTACTTGATTAATCTATGCTCATAGATATTAGCTTGTTTAAGATCCTAATGTTGGGGTAGAAGACTGCGTGACGTGCAAGTGTAATTTTAAAGGGAGCCAGGAGTTACAAAGCTTGTTTGTTAATATAGAGCCTGCAAATTTCACTAGCAAACTATTTTATACATATACCCTTTGATAAGTTTTGAAAACCTCATTGATCATCAGGCCTTTCGTACATCCATCTATCTTCATCCAAAGATCTAACTAAACCATTCAGATATTCTTGCATCAAATTCGGATTGTCTAATTAATAACTTGTTAGAATGATTGCCCTTTAAAGAAAATGATCAAGAAATACCTACCTCTCCAACTATCGGGAATCCCGTTTTTGACTAGATCAAGCCGCACGGATTCCTGTTCCAATTTCTCCAAGAGTTCTCTGGGCAACGGAACATCGGTCTGAAAGTTTTCCGGGTCAAGAGCATTATTCAGTTCAGCATCCGATGAAAGAAACTCAAAGAACTTTGCAGGTGCTTTGGTGGTAGACTTGGTGAGTGAAGGGGCGAATGATGATGTTGAGGAGGTTAGCGAGGGCGGTTGCAAATGTAAGGAAGACCCGGTGTGTCGAGAAGTTTCTTTTCTTGTTCGGTAATGTGTATCTTTTGTTAATGGTGGATCAGTGAACATGGTACTTGAACGTGTGTTGCGACTACCGGGAGGGTAATGTCTTTTTGTTCTTTGCCTGGATGATTCTGTTGTTGAAGCCACATCTGATGCCGAAGTTGAGTTAGGAACCGTCGACGAGGTTCTTGTTGACGACGATCCTGATGATGTAGACCGAGTTGAATTACGTTGACTCATCATACTGTGACGAAGAGAACGAATTTGTTATCTAAACGAATCTAGTTAGTAGCTTGACTATGTAATCAGTCATTGAAGACTTACTTGATAGAAGAAATGACTGTGTATCGTCGGTTTGAAAGCGAAGAAGTTTAGGAGCTATGTCTGAAGAAAGAACTTGCTGACTGGCTGTGAGAGTTGACAGAAGTTGCGAAGCCTTGGTGACGGGGTCTGCAATGTTGTGGTGGTGAAGAATCTGTGCCTCCAACGGGTCAGTCGGTGAAGTCTGTAGAAGTAAAGCAGAGGTCAGAGGTGTTGGAAGAGCTTGAGTTGCCTGTGCCAGAAATTGCTTAATTGGATCTGACATTTATTGGTAGAGTCCGATTGTAGATGAGCGCCTTGATATCTGGTAGAGCGAAACTCGTTTGTGTGCGTTAAGATTCAAGTGTGGAAGCAAAAAAATTAAAAGTAAACAATACCCTGTTTCCATAGCTAAAACTTTAAAGTTACAATTTCATTCTCTCACATCCTTGTACACTTTGTTTACAATAATCATGAGTTATCATGGTAGAAATAGTTTCAGATGACTCCGATAATGATGAAAAATCAATTGGATATGCCTTTAGTCCTGAACTGATTATCCATGCCGACAAGTTACCTTCTAATATTAATCGCGCTTCTCAAACTCATACTTTGATTCAGTCTTGCAATCTTTTGGAAAATGATGTCGAAACAGCACTCCCTCGATGTGAGCTCATACCTGCAACACCAGCTACGACATCTGAAGTTACAGACTACCATGACCGGAATTACATAAACTACCTACTTTCTATTGGTGTTGATGAAGATCGTGACGAATCTATGGAGGCTTATTACGGGCTCCAGTATGACTGTCCCATATTCGACGGTCTCAAAGATTACGTACTTTGCGTTTCTGGTGCCAGTTTGGCCTGCGCAAAAGCGCTCAATCGCAAAGAGGTTGACGTTGCCCTTAACTGGACCGGGGGTCGTCATCATGCCAATAAATTTAAAAGCTCTGGGTTTTGCTACATTAACGACGCTGTTCTCGCCATCCAAAAACTGCGGCACCTTCATTCGAGAGTGTTGTATATAGACATAGATCTGCACCATGGTGATGGTGTTGCCAATGCTTTCAAACGTTCCAAAAATGTTCTGTGCATCTCTATTCATAGATACGGAAAAGGATTTTACCCAGGAACAGGTGGTCTCGATGATGACACGGGTGTGAACATTCCTACACGTCGTGGATTCCAAACAAAGTCTTTGCAACGCGTGTGGGCTGAAATAGTTGAACCATACAAAGCATGGTTCGACCCACAGGCTGTCGTCGTTACTTGTGGGGTGGATGGACTTACACGCGATACACACCGAGAATGGGGGCTACAATTTACCGATTACGAGTGGGTTGTCTGCGATAAAATAGTCAAAAATTGGAATCTTCCAACTCTGATTCTGGGAGGTGGAGGATACCATCATGGAGACGCTGCAAGGTGCTGGTGCTATCTGACAGCATGCTTGTTGGGACGATCTGAAGAGTTGCGGGGCGATATTCCGGAACATTATTATCTTTCTGAGTATAAAGAGGATGGATTCATGTTTGATGTCGACGCTCATAAGTCGAAGCTGATCGACGAGAACTCTGATGAGTATTTGGATTCGATAATTGAAAGGCACAAGAAACTTTTGGCGGATAGGAAACTACAATCAATATAAATCTATCTATGGGTTCACTATGTATATATATAATATTATTATCACTTGTATTTTATGTATCTAAGAATCCATACCACAAAAACAAACTCTCATAGAATTAATCATTGCCTTACCCCGAATCAGGTTTCACCATTATCAACCACTAATTGTCACTTTCCGAACCACTCGTTAGTCCAAAAAGCGGCGCGACAACACGATCCCAATTCATGCTCCAAACGTATTGAGATTCTGCCTCAGCTCCTCTTTGCAATTGTTTTAACAAACTGTAACCATTCTCTTCCACCATCACTGATTCTAATGCTTTTGCCATATCTTTCCCAGTTGGCTCAACTATAATACCGTTTTTATTGTTTATCACCAGCTCTCCCAATGCCGCAAAGTTGACAGCGATTACAGGCACCCCAACGCTAAAGAAATCCAGAATTTTCATCGGTAGATCATAACCGGACGACGATTCATGAAGAGAAATAGATATATCAGCAAGAGAAAGCATGCGTCTGTAGTTGGGTAGACTGAACCAATGCTGGTGAATTTGGACTTTTTTAAGCTCTAGTAATGCAATCGTTGCAGAAATTTCCTGATACATTGGGCCACGGCCGGTAATTACAACGTTTAATGGAGGTAGGTTTGGTGTTTTGTCGTAAATATCCAGAGCATCTAATAGTATATACAGGTTTTCGTCTGGAGTATAAGATGTTGCTGTGACCACAACTTTTTCAAGAGGATACTTCTTTTTCCTTGCAACCAGATCGATGATGAGTTCGTCATCATCCTTAACAACTTTTTCTTCCTTTGGATTTGCAAAAGGTCGGTCGTGCATCGGAACAATCGTATTAGCATCAAACCCATACTTGTTGACCAAATGGAGTTTCATTCTGTCTGTGACTGTCAAATGATAGAAAGCATTGAAACCAAAGGTCATTTCGTACAATTCGTAGATTTTAACAATAATTCTGTTTTTAGTTGTAGTAGCCATGATAGTGAATCCGAAGTTGTGCCAATCAATGATTATCTTTGCTCTGTTCTTCAGTTTCAGCCAATTCGCAAGCTTGACTACCACGAAAGTAGGAATTGAAGGAGGGTTTTGGACTAAGATGTAATCGACTTTAGAAACATTTAGCACACGTATTAGAGCCTTGAGAACTGTGTAATGCATTAGGATCATTTTGACAAGCTTATTTGCAATACTAGATCTAGGTACCGGATTGATTCTGACTTTGTTCCAAAGGTTTGCGTCGCCTCCGATGATTTCCTTTTTCAATTCTTCTTGAGACTTCGTATGATCTGCGTATCCACAAAGTTCAACATTAATTCCGGCCTGTATCAAACTGCGGCAATGGTATACCATACGTGGAGACTGGATCAGATCCCCAAGAACGAGAATAAGTACACGTCTAGCTTTTGGAAGCTCATCAAGTTGCACAATATCGGGTGTGTTATCTCTAGTAAAAATATAAAGGAATATAGGAATAGAGAAGTAAACGGCTATTAGCGTCACTGTCAACTGTGCTAAAGAGAGAAGCATGATTAGGAAAAATCACGGAATTGAAGATATGGTGATCTTAGTGAAAGGATGAAATGCCAGGGTTATACCTGACAACTTCACACACGCATTTTCTCGCGCTTGATGGGGGGTATATGAAATAAGGACTCCAAGACACAAGTACGTTAATTTAGGGCTTAAGCCATTATAAGCCCCACGTAAAAAAAAATACTGCGGAACCCAAAATTTGAAAAGTTGCGTACACAAGTCAAGCTGAAAAATTGTTAACTTATTTTAGCCTACAGATATGTTGAATACTTCGCTCTTTTTGAAATGGGTTAAGCTTGCCGTGTGAGTTTAGATACAATAAATTACCTTGGATAGATGATTTTAGCGTAAAATCTGTTGTACAGCGCGTGCAATTGTTTAGATGAAGAGACCAATTGCTACACTCAGTGTAAACTTTTACGAAAGAATAGAAGATTAAAAGCAAAATATTTGGGTTAAGCACTATGTGTGGCCATATTTTCAGTAGTAAATTTCTTCTGGCCTGCGCTGAGTTTATTGATTTCTAACATATTTCAGTTTTTCATCAAGCTTTAGGTTTTTGTCTCGAATTTATCTTCTTTTATTCTTTTTTTTATTTCGATTTCTAATTACTTGAAGTAAATCGGTTACATCCAACTATAGAACAATCTTGATAATCTGAGAACTAATACAAAACTTTACTCGATGTTTTCAGAATCTGGCTTTTCGTAAGTGCCCTTCAATCTAGAGCCTTGAGATTATATCAACTAACAACTAAATAGCAATTTTTCAAGTGGACTAGGAACATCGAATGTTTCTTTCGCTTACTTTAGTGGACTTCCCGACATTTCAAATATCCAAAATCCTAAGCTAAACGTGATCTTCAAGTCTATCCTCAAGCGCGACACTACCACAAAAGAGCGTGCACTGAACGAACTTATGTCGTGTTTGGATGATGAATCAAACCCAGTCGGAGATGACGTTCACTGGGCCTGGACACAAATATATCCCAAGTTGTCGATAGACTTTGCCCCCGGAGTTAGATCGCTCAGTCATAAAGTCCAAGGAAAATTTGGGAAGGTGCTTGGTAAAAGGGCAGCCAAATATCTAAAATACTCGGCACCTGCGTGGGTTTTTGGACTCTTTGATTCAGATCGTATTGTTGTTACCGCTGCGGAACAATCTTTGAAACTCGTCTTCCCGACTCAAGAAAAACGCGATGCGTTATTTACAATTTTTTTAGAGCAGATGCTAGAAACTATTTATGATATCATTGTTAACGAAACAACTAATACTCTTAGTGATCCATCGTTTGTTTCCGAAACAATAGCAGAGGCTAAATATCAAAATACAATTAGATGTGCTATTTCGACGTTAACTCACCTCGTCTTGAACCAATTACCTAACGTCAAGACTGGATCCAAGCAGGAATTAAAGTTCAAAGAGATACTTGGTGACGATGCGTTGTGGAAGCTCATATCTTCACAAGAATTGATGGTTTCAAGAGTAGCATGGAAGTTAGTGTCGACATTCTTCAGTAGCGAAGTTGATTCGTCTTGGAAGGAATTTGTTATACCTACGATATCAAACTTGATTTTAAGCAAAGGTTTGGGTAGCACGCAACCAATGATGTCGGTAGACATATTGCAATGCATCATCCGACTGACCGAATATGATCCCGAAGTTTGGACTAAAA
The DNA here is from genome assembly GCA_030563945.1 of Geotrichum australiense. NCBI lineage: Eukaryota > Fungi > Ascomycota > Dipodascomycetes > Dipodascales > Dipodascaceae > Geotrichum > Geotrichum australiense. The sequence goes on along the minus strand of JAJMKR010000027.1, from coordinate 118,493 downwards.
AAGCGAAGAAGCCACATCTCACAAGGCTCGTCTCTTTTCTCAAAAAAGGAAATGTAGACAGGAACCCTCGCTATTGGGCTTCAGTCCTCAAGCTGTTGTCTGTGTTACCACCTTCAGTCAGCCCTTATGTTTCTCATACTGATAAAAGTCTTGTGGAGAGCAATACCAAAAAGGTTGTTCTAGCTGCAATCGATGGTGCATCTCGTGAAACTGGCCATTCCTGGGGATATGTTATGGCAATCTTAGAAAAAACACTTATTGCATACAAAGATAACACCAACTGCGACGAACTCGTCGGCAAGTTTTATCAAACTGTTAGATCAAAATGGTTAATGCCTAACTCATCTAAAACAGATTCCGAAGAAACTTTTGAAATAATTGGAAAGAAAACTAGGGATATTTACAAACTCACTCCCGTTGTTGCGGAAGTACTTAAAAATCTCTGCCAGACTGTCAATGAAGATTCACCAGACGCATATTTCAGATTCTTCAAAAATATATTCAAGTATGTGGATGATGCCAATCTAAAGAAATGTTTGTTAGACGTGGTTGTCAAAACTTTGGATAATATTCCGGATGACAGAAAATGTAATTTTGCTTCAGAAGCCCTTAAAAACATTGGTGCTGATGTGATTCAAAATTCTTCTGCGAATGATGCTTTTGTTACTTGGGTCGATTCCATCTTCAATGATTTTATGGAACATGGAACGGATAAGACTACGTTATCTGTCGCTCGAAACTATATTCAGATGAGTAAAGACTTCAGTTTATTTCAAGAATCAATTTCTAATACTGAGGAAGCCTTTATTACGCTCAATTATGATGACCCCAATACTCACATCTTGCTGTTGAACTATCTTTCTCTTTATCCTGCGTTTAAATCTATACGCGCCCCATCTGAATCGTTTTCAGAGTATGTATATGGATACATCTTACTGGTATCTAGAGATCTTTCTGCAGAAAAAGTTCGTGAAGCTGTGGAATTGTCTGTGTTGGCGCATGACGCCTTAGTATCATCCAAAGTCAGCGAAAGAATTTTAGGGTTACTATTCAAAAGCATTCTCGAAGAGCAAGAACATCAAGATATTGCACTAAAGATTATCAACAGTCTTATAAAGTCTGATAAAGAGTTTGTTGTGCATTATTCCCAGACCGTAGACGGTAAGGCTGTCTTTTCTGAACTATGGAAGGTTGTGGACTCTCACGAACACACTGCCGAAGTCGAATCCCTTCTTCAAAAATTTATTGTCATGTCCATCGATTCCAATGAAGGTACAAGCAACTTGACTAAAGACATTGTGGAAGAAGTTTTAACAGCAGGTCTAGAAGGAATTGAAGCGTTAATTGAGCGTGCCCGTAAGCTTTTCGACACATGCAAGACAGATGACGCTAAATTAGACTTATTCAAATCTCTGTTGCTTTCTGCAGATACATGGAATAATTTGCTTAATACATATTTTGATTTGGGGCTGAATCCTGATCTAGCCTCTTCGCCTGACTACGGAAACTCGTTGTACCTTACCAATTACAATGAAATAGTAAAAGAAAACGATTTCTCTCTAAAGGATTCGCCTTTGGTAAACGCTGTTGTATTCACAACGTCAATGATCCAGATGTATCCTGCTTTGGAAAGCAATTCCACCAACTCTGCGGTATTGGATACTTTACAGTTTTTAGCCTATGCACACGAAATTATTGCTGTTGATTTAGAGCTTTCCAAAGATAGCAAGCATCAGTATCTCAACGATGTTTTGATGGCTTCGCTGAACGATATTAGAGTTGTTTTGTCGGGCTTTTTGAAACCTCTGTATGGTAACCATGAAGAATTTATCGGAGCTTTGAGTCAGAGTGGCCAATATAATTCTGTCGAGGCACAACTTTTGACTGCTCTCTGGGTTGAGTGCCAGAATTCTAGTGCAAAAGCGTTCTACGCTTCTAGGGCTTTGAGAAATATGCTTGAAATAGCTGGAACGCCATTTGATGAATCATCTTTGGATATTTACAAGAAATTACTTAGTCGTCCTGAAAAGAACGCCCTGGGAAGCTATTCTGTGTTGAGTTTTTTGAAGCACGTAAATGGAATTGATGTCCTTTCCAATCTAAGGAAGAATCTTTTGGGCGCATTGATGACAAACCCCAAATCTCAACTTCATACTTCTGGCCTAAAGTACCTGGTATTTTTCATTTCGTCGTTGTACCTTAACGATAATTCAAAATCGGATTTGTCTTTGTTCAAACTGACAAACTTTACGAACATACTTGCTGATATTGTGGCGAGCGATGAAGTTTTTGACTCCGAATTCACTCCTTTTGTCACGCTCGTAACCCAACTTTTCGGACAGGTCAGTGAAATTTTTATAAATGAAATGTCACAGTCTTTCTTTGAGAAGTTCACTATTGTCTTTGAAAAAGGATTTGTTTTGGCATCATTTGGAAGTGCTTTTGACAATGCATTGCTAGTTAGTCTTTTCAGTTTCCATTCACGACTCATCTCTTTAGGAAGCGAAAAGCCGGCTATTATCGATGCTTTGAATGAAATGTCACCAAGCTATTACGAGCTTGCACTTGAAAATATCGCAAGCATTGAACCTTCGACTACACGTCTTCAAGAAATAAAGTCCCAAGCTGTTCTGAGATCTTTATCCAATTTAAATGGTGCCATTGAAGTTGAGCAAGAGGTTATTTTCAGATTATTTACATTCGAAGACAGTGCTTTGTCAATTTTAGGCCTTTCTCTCTTAAAAACACAGTTGGAAGCAACTCAACGAGAAAAATCCATTAGTTTTGCTTTGATTAAGGACCTGGAGTCTGATGAGGCAAAACAATATCTACTACCTGAAGAGCTTTTCCCCATGATTACAGAAAGTCCTATCAAGGGAAGTGAAGCTCGCAAAATTCAGTTTATACATACTTGGTACGCTATCTTCTTGTATTTTAAGAACTCAATTCCTGCTTTGAGGAATTTCTGGGGAACTCAATTAGCTCATGCAGATTATATTAATACATTGCTTGACTTTTGTGCCGCGGAAATCCTTGACGGCCTTCGCAAAGATAATGACTCGGAATGGGATCTTCAAAACTTGAACCCGGTCGAAGACCTTAATAATGAGCATGATTTGGCGCGTTGTGTTATGGCGTCTTATTTCGAAGCTACTTTTAACCTGAGTGCTTATGCTAAGAAATGGTTCAGAAACCAAAAGAAGCAAAACATCGTTCAAGGGGTTAACCGGTTTACCGAACTGTATGTATCTCCACTTGTCATTCAAGAGAAGATTAATGAAGCAAAGCTGGATATTGAACGTGGACGTATCGCAACAGAAGACTTTGAGATTACTACTTCTCAATCCGATAGGTCAGTATCTGCTGTTTATCATTTAGATGATCAAACTATGAACATTATCTGTCAATATCCTAAGAACTATCCATTTTCAGACATAATTTTTGAGGCACCCAAAATGATCAATATGAGCTCTAGGCAATCACGGTCTTGGGTACTTGCTTCTCAGGTTTTATTGTTGTCAAATGGTGGTTCAGCACTTGGTGCTTTAGACCTATTCAAGAAAAATGTGGACCTCTGTATGGAAGGTGTTGAACCATGCGTTATTTGTTACACTGTTGTACACGAAAGTAACACACTCCCCAACAAAAGCTGTAAAACCTGTCATCAACCTTTCCATGCTGACTGTTTGTTCAAATGGTTCAAGTCTTCTAAGTCTGAGAAATGTCCGTTTTGCAGATCAGACTTCAATGCATGATAGCATTCAACGATATATTGCTAAACCCAATCATAATAATTACATAGCTTCTTTGTTTTTATATTTTTGACGTGCGTTTTTTACGTATATTTTTAGTTCAACTCAGTACTTGTGAAGGTATAAATCGTTTCATTCTAAACTGGGCAAATGGCAACATTTCACTAAATAGTGAAAAGAAACTAAAAGTCTTGAATCGAGTCTCTAGTTTTTTCGTTCCTTTACGATAAGATAAGAGTGTTTCAATATTTTGAATATTTGGAGACACATTTTTACGAAAAGGTTGATAAATTTTGACCGTTGATTGGTCAAGAAAACTTAATGTGTTAGAATGGTACATAGTAGTAATTCAAATTAAAATAATCGATGAATTCAAGTATGTAGATTTTACAACGAGATTGCGCCAACCAAACATATCAAAACATTCTTTATAGGATGCATGGTCAGTCTGGGAACACACTTTTCATGGATTGACTTACATAAAATGAAAGCAAAGTAATCCTTCATATCGTACTGACGTTGTAGTTTAGATTTAGAGTAACATTTAAACAATTGTGGTGTCATACCATCCAAATGATACACTAGGCAGTTCAGAAACTGACCCCATCAAGAATAGATTGAGATAGCAAGTTCACGTTTATTGCGTTTAAGCAAACTCTTTCAAATAGTAACCTGTTGCGATTCCAGGAGGCAAGGTATTCGTGAGATATCAAGTTATTTTTCACATGTGCGCCAACACTTTAGTTGGAGTCTAGCCGTTTTTTGAGCACTTACAATTAACAGTGCCAGACAAATTTCATATTTCGGTTAACTGGCAATTTAGTGTATTGTATGTAACAAAATCCATTCACAACGATTTGACTCTGCCAAAAAAAAACCACTACTCAATTTGTTATAGACTTCTTATATACCCGATAAGCTTTTGAGTTGCGGATGATCTACAATTCTCGGATTAATTATTAGTGAAATTTTCGAGTCTAAAAATTAATGGAAATAATACTTCCGATTTCCCATATTAGTATAAAACCTGTCTGAACTAAAATACCATTCTACTAAAGAGGTTGTTAGTTTTTAACAATTGATAACGAAGTTATCACAGTAGTGGAATTATAATTAGGTACTAAAAATCAAACGGCCTCGAGTAATGTTTGCTCTTGCAGGGTCCAAAAGTCTTCGGTGCTATTGGGATACCTGTCAAGGGTTCTGTCAATAATTTGTCCCACTCCTTCAAGATCAATCCTTGAGGGATAATGAACTATATAAAAGGGCGAGTATTTCTCAAGTAAATCAAAAAAAAATCATCATCAATACACTCTCAAATCCAACAAATCCAACAAATCTCGTCTATCAATATACAATGAAACAAGCTTCTGTAAAACCCATTATTTCTTCTTTGCCTCAGGATTCAAAGCCTGATAACTTTGGCCTATTGCCTAGCAAACCACTGCCTACTGTCGACAACTTCTTTCATTCTTGGTACGATTCTGGTTCTCATACTGGAGTTTTGTTGAGCGGATTCTTCGAATCCAAAAGCCCTGGTATCAAACTCAATGAAGATACTGTATACCCAGCTCTGGAGCTGGTTATTCGACAACACCCTGTTCTGTCTTATCTTATCAAACACTCTGGAAACTCCCGACCTTGCTACATTGTTAATGAAAAGATTGATTTGAAACAGAATGTGGTTATTGTTAATGAACCCAAATCTGAAATGGAAACAGTTCAAATTTACGAGAAGTTAGTCAATGAGCCTTTTCCAAGCATTGACACTATCAACCCCTGGAGAGTTGTCGCTGTACCCATTGCTGAAGAAGAGTCTTCTAACAATGTTGAAGAAACCACTAAATATCTCGTTGTCTTCAACTTTATTCATACTATTATGGATGGCACTGGTGGCCGCGTTTTCCTCTATACACTTTTGGATGCTTTGAACAAAATTGGTTCTTCTACTTCTCCAGACTTGGAGAATTTGGAACTATCTGATTTGAGCCATTTCTATGGAAAGCCTCTTGAAGAGACTAAACTTGCGAGCGCCAAATACCCCTATGTAAACATGGTTCGCGGATCCGTCCCTTTTATGAAAGGAATCACTGAGCTTGTTCGTTTCGAGAATGATCCTGAGTTCTCGGAGCTTTTCCATGAAAAGTTCTTTAAAGCCCCTGACCCATCTACTTGGACTGGAACCATTTCTGGTGCCAAACTTCGCGAAAAACTCATGTCCAAGTTCACTAAAGCCCGAATCCCGGCTGCCAGCATGCAGAAGCTTTTGCAATTGTGTCGCGCTCATAAAACTACTGTCACCACAGTTATTCTTTCAGCTCTTGCAAGTGCAACTGACCGTGCGATTCCAAAGGAACGCTACTCTGCACCCCATGGCGACTGCGGGGGATTGAACGACGACGGCCATCCGTATAGCAAGCTCAACGTTGTCATTCCTAGAAACATGCGACCCCTCATTGACCCTTCTGCCGGAAACTATGATCAATGTATGGGCAACTATGTTGACATTCATGACCTAGTGTTTGATATTGATACCGCTGCAGTTAAAGACTTGGATGGAATTTGGTCAACATCTGTTGGTGTCAAGAAGCTCTTTAACAAAGTCATTGACCAAGGCAACCGCAATCTTACTTTAGGATCTTTGGACTCAATTGACCCTTACAGCTATTTCTGCAAGGAAAAAGATGGAAATCAACCCAAGAGTATGTCATTTTTGTATTCTTCACTCCTTGGCCCCTCTGTTGAAGTATCGCCTGATGACTCTTGGACTTTGTCTGGTCTAGAGTTTTCCCAAAGCAACTACACCAACTCCAACTTCATTGCAACTAGCATTTCCTTCAAAGGTGGAGACTTTGTCATTCACTTGTCTTACCACTTGGAATCCATGCCTCGTGAGATTATGGACGCAATTGTTCGTGAATTTACCCAAATCATTGACGATTTGGTTTCGGAGTAGCTTGCTCAAAGGTGAAATGGTTGTTATCTCACTATCCAAACAGTATATTAACTAAGATTATCAATTCGTAACTAAATATTTTTTTATATCTCAATTCAATTTCTATATTCTTATTAGTATTACTTTGGGGGTTTCGAATTTTCGATTTATGTTATTGATACCCGCCAGCTTCATCTTTGATAAACATGTTATAGTTAAATATATTGTTTTAGTATCAGCAAATGATTTCTATCTAAGATCCAATAATTATTTCTGCCCATAATAATGAAAGTACTGTTCATTTAAATTAGGTCACTGATTTTGTGTTGACAGATTTTCTCCTACATGTAAACTAACATACGGTAATATAAGCGACAATATAAGACAGCTTGAAAACCTGCCCTCCGGGGACTGAAATCAAACCGTTCATAGCTTAGTGTTTACTTCCCGAGAAAAGTTTCTAAACTAGGATCTACTAATAAGTGCAACAAGCGCGGTGAATCAAAGCCCTTTGACCCAGTACGATCGTGTAACACCCTTATTAAATGCTTTAGACATTTTTCCAAGTGTAAAGGGAATCAGGTGATTCGGGGTTTGCGCAACATTACTGAAATTTCATACTACGACTTAGGTTGCTTCACTGACCTGATTACACACACGTCTATCAGTAAGAGCAAATTGAATGTCAGGGAAAATTTCAAAAACGAACTCAAGTAAACCTCGATATTTATTGATGAATATACAAAAAAATATCGTTCAACTGTCCCATTTGTTCCGTAATATTTGCAATTGATCATTAAAAAGATTCGTAGAGATTCTCGAAAAAATTTATTAAAACTGTTTCAGCAGTGAGCATCTCTCTATTGAATTGAAAACGTATTGAACACTAATGGTCTGATATATTAAACAGATAGTCATGAAGTTATGATGTTGTTCTAAATGAAAATGATGAATAAGTTCGCCTATTGCTTGTGGAGGTTGTAGTAAGTAATGGCGAAGGGAGCACCGAGACCAGCGACTATTAAGAGAAAATGTTAGTAAACAAAAAAAGATTGGAGCAGAAGCACTTCGATTCAAGGTGATAACATACAGAAGAAAGTCCAGTGGACAATGAAGTAAGGAATCTTACGGTTGTGGACCTTGAAAGGAAGATTGGTGTAAGGACCTTCGGGCCAGTGGTGGCCACGGGCGACACGAGCAGTAGAGAAGGCACGCTTGGTGATGAGAGATCTGGCAGCAGGGGTAATCATTTTTGTGTTGATGTGGGGATAGATAGAACGTGAAGAATGAAAAACGAAAGAAAAAGAGAAAAAATAAACTGTGCTGGTGGATGGGAGAAATTTTCCCACGCCATTTTTTGGACCAATAAAACAGACCCAAATTTATAAACTTTACTGTGAAATGGTGATAAATCCCAGCTTTACTATCATTACTTGACTCGATCAACAAAACTACATTGATAAAGAATTAGCCTAAAGTACGTTTTTTATCATCTTCATGAACCATGGTCTGGTTATATCCAGCACGGGCAGTATAGTGAAATGTTGGTCTCGAAGGGCTTTCATGACCAACACTCCATGAAAACATTCGATTTTTTTTCGTTGTCGTAGTATGATACATTGCTATTTTGATTGGTTGATTTTTGTAAAGGGTTAGGTTTATACAATACAAAATTTTGAAGAAAATCCTGGAAAAAAGCACGACCTTCAGGTTTTTTCCTTTTCATCATATCACCTTCACCCTACATCGTTCTTGCACATATACGTTACAATGGCCTTCACACCAATTACCGGCAGTCTTAGAAAGAAAATTATCACAGACATCACCGTTGCTTTCGGTAAGTTTTCTCGGTCTTCTGTGGCTCTTAATTGTTTGAAATTCAAATCGAAATTGTTCTCTAACACGAAGCCCATATAGCTATCGGTGGTACCCTTGCTTACGCTTACTGGTACGGACCTCACACTAGCATGGCTAAGGCCCGTGATGACTGGTACGTCGAGTACGAGAAGAAGAAGAACGCAGAATAAATTTAGCAGCCCTCTCGCCTACCGACCAACTCTTTTCACTTGCTATTCTATTTAGCTCTTTTTATCATTCATAGATGAAAATCTTAACTGTTTTATTTGTCGCATCATCTAAGTCACGAATCATAGAGCGTTTTTCTTGTCGGATTTTATGTTTGGGGAGCTCAAGTGCTTTTTATCGTGAACTTGGGAGTATGCAAACCCATGTAAGGCTTAGGAGAAGTGAATTTGACGTAGAGTTAACGTGAGGAAAGGTTGTTTAAAGTTGTTTAAAGAAAATCTGTCGAGAAGCTTGATGCTGAACGTTGATTAATAGGTTCTCAATAAAGGTTTGTGATATTTCTCTAGGAATGCCTATGTCTCTGCGAGGAATTGTGTCATAAGTTCCACACTCTCTTTGTTTGGCATGTATTCACGCTTGCAATAGAAAAAAGTCAAGCTTCAAAGGTTTCCTAAGTTAGGCCTTCAAAGTTATCAGTATACTGAGTCTAGTCACTCTTATATGTGTTAAAATATTTGGTATTACAGTACTAAGACAAATTGAGTTCGTAGTCTTGAACTACGTAGAAAATGTCGTTGCGTGATCTTTAGTTTACTGTGTATGAAAGGTTCAAAATTACACTGATCATATTTAGAACCAAATATACTGTAATACACAGATAAATCAGAAACCGAAAAATCACAGTATGGAACACAAAACCACCTAAAGCTCAAACTAGTACAAAAACTTGAGATATTGACAATGAACATTATTTGTTTTTAGTTATACTGGTATCCTAAAATCTGTGGTTTTTCAAAAGAGCAAAGTAAAAAGTAAGACTGTGTTACGTATTGCTTGAAGCCTCAAGTTGTATACAGGTCCTTTTGACCAAGGCTACGAGCTACCAAGTTTTTTGCTCGTTATGTTCTGGTATTAAACGCGAACAAAGATTAATTTCAAGAACTTGTTTTCTATGTGGATTCACTATCAGCAACGAGTATATGATTGATTAGTCCAAGCACAGAAGTTTGTTCTGACCAGCTTATTTTGTCGGAGAAAATCGACAGATTGGTTTGCAATATTGTACTAGAAAATTATTGTTCACTTGCCATTTTTCTTTCTCCTTTCATTATATTATTATTGATCAATCTTTAATTAATTGGTCGAGATGGCTCGCAATATTGATATACTTTTTACAGCAAAAAAAAAGTGCGAAACCATTAGTATTAAACTACTTAATACCACTAATAGATTTATATTGCATGTTTGGTCAAGCTTCAGTTCCTTTTTATACAATATCCATGAAACAAGATTGACGAGAAAGTCGGCGAAGCATGCATCGACCTGTGACAGTGACAAAAAGATGAAACTGAGGAATAAACGACTATGTTCTCAAACATTCGTAAAATCGGGTTATTTCACAGTCAAAATTATATACAATTAGAAGAAAGAGGGTTGTTTTTTTCTTGAACCCAATGGTGCATTTGTCAAAGGTGCCTAATTTCGTGATCTATTCTAAATGGCTTTGTGTGTCGGAAAATAAATTATACGTTATGTCCTTGATTTGTTAACATTGGATTGTGAACATGCTCATAACTACAAAATGAAATCCCCTACAAACTATGGATCGTAATAGAAGTCAATATTCAATGATGCAAAGGCACATGTTTGATGCATTCCATGTATTTCATTCATGTTATTTGGGCAACTGTAGCCATTTAAGCAACTAGCCAGTACGTTTCTGTCGTATAACGAACCTATATAGGGTATGTAGTGGCTGGACTTTTGTTCACAATAAAAAAATATTCAATGGGCTTTTTTAGATTTTTCAGTATTGAAAGTTGACAACTGGTAGATCTAGCAAAGATAGCAGCAGTTTCAAAAGGAACTGTGAAAAGCAGAAAACGATTTTGGTAATATGCTACGCGAATATCATGCTTGACATGACTGTGTTCAAGATTTTAACTGTATTGATTATAATCATAATGAATCCAGCTGTATTTTTACTGTTCCATATTACCATATACCTATGATGTGATTACTATTTAAACATCTTCTCACTATGTTCGTTGGTAAGAGATTACACTTTTTGAACCTGCAAAATCGCCAGTAACGTTTTTAGATGTCTTTGTAATGTAAACTACCCTAAGTTCATGTACCCCACAATCATACCAGAATTTACCGTCTTACAGGGTCTTTTCTCTTTTTATGAAACTCTGGTAGTTGGAAGCCTTGCAGTTTACCTGTTATGGTACAAGTTTCTACGAAAGTAAGGGCTTTCCTAAAAAGCGGAAGCTCCAAAGAAGCCATGAATTGTGGTAACGTAACACAGTAGATATCTTTGCCATACTGCACTCTAGGAAACTCCAAGCATCTAAAAAAGATGAATTTTAGATAACAAAATGCTCGTTGAGCATTATGAGAGCAAGTAACATTGTTTATGCGATAATGGAGCTCAAGACTCTTAGGGACTCAGTGTAATTAGAAATTGGTTATGGATCATTGAGATCTTCCCCATACTATTATTACCGCCGCAAGAATGATAGATAAGTAATTTTCTTAGCTTAAAGCTAGCATCTGATCAAGAAGCAACCCGTTGAAACGTATTGGATAGGTGGAACTGTATAAAAAAAGATAAATACAAACCTATCAATATGTATTGATCACAATAGACTCTTTACTACGTACGAGTGGCTAAATTGATTGCATTCGCAAGATAATGATTTATTTGTGCAAAATAGAGGTATGCTAATGATAAAGGGTTATCTAATAACAACATTACCGCGATAGGCTTTGTTAACATATAGCACATTACTGTCAGCCTTAAGCGTTTCACCTCTGCTTACCTTACGCTTAATAGTATGGTGCTTAGTACTCTTGATCTAACGAAGTAAGTGTTCTTTTAGACTTGATTCTCGACTCTTAGACTTTAACTTTGTTTTCCCTTGCTTTCCGTACCTGATATGTATTTTTCCGAGACTTGACAGTGACATTACAGTAATAACTATGCTGGTGCTTTTGCTTATAGATCTGTATACAGTACTACCCTCGGTTGAACATTGCGATTCCTGCACGCTAAAATTTAAAATTTACCTACTTCTTATTGTAATATCGAAAAGTACCGGATCGGAATGTCATTTTGGGCATCGAGGCATTCTATATGGAAGCAGTTGCTAGTTTGACCTTCACAATTTTCTATTTATAAAACCTTCTAATTCCCTGCAATATTACCGTTTTGTTGTATTTTCAATAACTGACCTATTATTTATACAATTACAAAGCTAATAGTTACACCTTACACAGAAAATGACACAATCAAAACCCCAATATACTTCAGCAAATGGAGATCTAGGATATTTTGATGCTTTGATGCATGCTAATTATGAATTGGATTTGTTCCATGGCATTTCCGTATCAGGAATCTTTACACCTAAAGATCCCAATGCCGTGCTTGATAAAGATACCATCTACCCTGCCCTTGAACTAGTTATCCGTGCCAATCCTACATTGTCGAAACTCATCCACACTAAACCAGATGGTTCCTACGTTTTCAAATTTGCCGAAAAGATCGATCTGGACACCCAAGTTGTGTTCTTCGAGGGCGAGAAAACGGAGAAGGAACGATTGGAGATAATGGAAGACTACGAAAGCAAGTGCTTGGAAAGATACGACATCAATAGTCCTTGGAGAATTATTATCATGCCTGTCGCTGAAGAAGGATGGTTTGCCAACGAAGGGAAATTGGACGAGAAGTATGCTGGTTGCAAACGTTACGAAGTCGCCATGTTCTACCATCACGCCCTATCAGATGGAAACAGCGGTAGAGTCGTGATCTATTCTTTATTCAAGGCTCTCAACAAGCTGTCCAAACTTCCCCATCCAGTTGCGATCTCGACGCTTCCCGAGACAAAGCCTTTCTACGGCAAGCCTGAGTCCGAAACTCTTCTTGCAAGTAGCTCACACCCAATTGTCACAATGTTGCCTGGATCAATGACCTTCCCCAAAACTTTACAGGATGTGTTTCATATTACCAACACGCCAGAATTCAATGCAAAGATTATTGAGACAGCGACCAATCCTGATCCCGAAGTCTGGCGCGCAGCCAACCGTCCTCCCTCTTGGGATGGAGTCAAATTAAAAACCAGCTTGTATCGCACCAGGATTAGATCCTCCGATATGCAAAAATTGCTTGAAGCGTCTCGAAAGAATGGTACATCCGTCACTGCTACCCTATCAGCCATCATGCTTGCTGGCCTTGATCGTGCCATCCCCAACGAACATGTGAAAGTCACTTATGGAGACTGCGGAGGCATCGATGACAAAGGTGAAGCTTTCAAGAAGTTCTTTTTCGCCATTGCCCGAAATCTCCGATATACACTTGACCCATCTACCGGCATTGACCTTGACACCATGGGTGATCTTTCGCTAATGCACGAGATGATGGTTGATCGTTCGGACCTCAAAACTACCGAAGGCATTTGGAAAGTTTCCAAATATCTCAAAGACACGTTAAATGAATTAATTGCCAAAGGCCCCAATGATATTGATATTGGGCTTTTGCAAGATCTTTCTGCATCAGATATAAAGAAGTCGACTTTAGCTAGTGCTGGCAAGCCTCTTGCTCATTCTGGTGAAATTACATCTATTTTAGCTCCACCACTTGAAATGAAAGATGAAGATGCTTTTAGTATTAGTGATATGGCTTTCTACTGTGGATTTTTCCCTTCAAGTGGATTCATGGGATCAGGAGTTTCCTGGAAAGGAGGTGATTACACACTAACCCTTGGATACTGTCAAGATTTCCTTGACAGAAAGATTGCCGAAGGAATGATAGACAACTTTCCTGTTATAATCAAAGAATTACTCAACTAGAATTACATTTAAAAGAATATACAAATAGAATATATCCGCTTAATCGTTCGAGTATCAATCGGATCGATTAATATTGTGTAGAATCAATAAAATAAAAATAAAGAAAACTCGAATCTCAAATTACTCCACTTTTTCTGAATTTTACATGATATTATAGAACATTTAGATCATGAAAGGTTTCACCCAATCATTAGCAGATGTGAATTGTGCCGCAACACCAGTTGGTAACAAACCATCAACATCGGCCTCTGCAATACCCAAAATCAGTGTACTCCAAAACTCAAAAGCCTTTGAGAGATCTTTCCTCACATCGGTTGCACTCTTGTACACTTGCCGAACTGATTCAACTGCACGATCATTGGAGGTACTGCCACTAGTAATCTCATCACAATACAACTTCATCATAACACCTAGTCCAGCATTGGGAATCTCAGTGAATGGAAGACTTGCTGGAAGATTTGTCCAGTCATCTTCTGTAAACTTCAATCTGTCAGCGTCGTTTGTAGCTAATAATGTAACTAAATTGGCCTCAACAAGTCTTCTCAGAGATGTAACTTCTTTACTGATTATGCATTGGAATGATAGCACCGTTTGGGATAACGCACCAACGTATCCAACAGGATTGTGACTGAGAGAAATAAATGTAGCAACCCTGCTCAGCAGTAAAACATGTGCCTTCAGCTTTTCACTTCCATGTAGAGGGCCACCTTCAAGATATGGTGTATGGTTAGTTGAATCCAAAAATCCTTCTTTAGCAAGAATGAGAGCTAAAACAATTGCTTCTTGAAATACTCTATCGTTTGTATATTTGTCAGGGATATTGTATAGTGTCTTAACAATAACTTTTCCAAAAGGTGTAAGCTGGTGATTTTGATCAAAGAAGTCAAGATATGTAAAAGTGCGCAGCAATGTGTTATAAACAACTTCCAAAGGCGTAGTCAAAGGAGGCGTAATTAGGGAAGGTGACACCGCAGCATTAGAATCGGTCTTAATCTCTGGTTTTTTGTATATTGTAGATTCGACATATCTCTTATTCTCCTCATCATTTCCTAACAAAAATGGACAAAGTATTTCTGCCAAGGTTCCAGCTTTTCCTCCAAAGACGCTTTCAGTAACCTTCCAAGAAGTAACTTTGTGCTGTATAGGATCCGTGTATCTTATGAACGGAATCGGAACTTCTGGATTATACCAATGAACATACTGTAAATCTTTGTGCTGGAAGTATCTGTGAAGTGTACTTGTTATCAAGTGGAAAGCCTTGCGATAAATATTTTCATGAACGTATTGAAGAAACTTTCGGTAATTGGGATTACTGCCTCCATCAAGTGGGCAAGTTTCAACAATTGATCCATATGTGAGTTCGTCTAACATTTCAGTTCCAAGAATTCCCTTTGAAATATAGAAATAAAATTCGTTTGGAAGCCTTTCACCGATAAATTCAATAAGATTATTTGGCATTTCATCAACGCTTCCTACAGTCTCTACTTTACCGTTGTCTTTTAAAACTGGTTGGAACAAAGCGGCTGACAATGCTTTCTGAAACCGGAAAGTATAAGGAAGTGTAGAGCTCTGATCTGGATCGATTTGCGAAGCGAGAACGCCCAACATATTAGGCACATTTGCAACATGCCCAAAAGCGAATCTGATGGCAGAAGAAGAGTTCAAAGGATTACCATTCAACTGTTGTAAAATGACAGGCCATGGTTTGGGATTCAATTCACATCCAACTAAAAGACAGGCTTCAATGAATTGATCGTGGGTTATACCCATCTCAGTGAGAATTTGAAGTTTTGAGATACAAATGAAGCTGGGGCGCTTCACATCCTTAAAATCAAACGCTAAAATAAGTTTATCGACAGTAGGATACATCATGACATCAATAGGACCAAAAATAGCATTGACATATCCATTTGACGCCATGTAAGCTAACTGTGCACTTGCAGTGTAAGGTGCAACCATGAACTCAATCTTTTGCTTTATTAAGTGGTTGATGATATATCGTTTGCCGTTTGGAATCTGATCGATGTCGTATGCTTCTGCTTCATTGAACATATGGACAGCATTCTGGGCGTCTGCCTTTTCGTACTCAGACCAGGCCTGGGCCCTTTGTTGAGCCAACATCGAGCTCTTAGCTGATTTCGACATTCCCAAAAAAGGCGGATCTAAGCAACTCGACAACACTGCCAATCCATCGAAAACGAAATAAGGAGTGATATCGTGGGACTTCAGTAAAGCTACATCACGGTCGATACGGTCCAAAAGTCCAAAAGGAAACCCACCCAGCGCAGACACGAGTGGTTCGGGATTAACACTGATAGCGTAAGAAACGTAATGCTCAACGTTAATTCCAAGTGTGGTTCCCTTCAATGTGTCCAGCGGTAAATTTCTGTGGAGCTGGCTGTCGCTGGCCCATGCTTCAATTGATTTTACTAGTTACGTGGAAGAAAATGTTAATTTCACAGCAAAAAAAGCAACAGATATTCAAGAAAAACTGGGGTGAGACTTACTGGTCATGCTTATTGTTTTGCTGTAATTATTGCGTATAACTAATGACTACCCAACCTGAAAATAATATGTAACGATGCTGAGATTAAACCAGCTCAATGCGCAAAGAAAAGAAAGAAGATGTGTTGGAGCGATTCGAAAGAAAACAGGACTGAAAAATGATTAATTGATTAGATCATTAATCTGCATAATATACTTGTCATATATTACTCAGCGTAGTAAGGTACCGTGATCATATAACTAAATCCCAAAGTAGAGATCATGACATTTTCAAGCACTTCAAGTTCGTACGACTTTTCTAGCTCAGATTTTTTTTTGAACCATCTTCTTCTTGGGGGAAAGGCATATATATTTTTTCCCATTTGTCCTTAACTCTGCTTAAACTGTTTTTGTGGTCTAATATATATAATAGCATTAATTCAAATTTGCGGTCATTATGTCGGATCAAGCAATCGAAAAAATGGATGAGTCGGGCGTATTGGTCTCTAGTAATCCCTCCGCTGATAGCTCATTCGCCGAAGTCAATAGCCCTGAACAAGATTCAGAACGGAAAACCGAGTCAAATGTTTCCAAAACTGAACCCGAAACGAAACTTGAACCTCAGCCCGAACCCGTGATTGAAAATGAATCGAGCGCCGAGAACCCCCAGCCATCGTCGAAATATAAAGGAACAGTTGCAGTTATCGGTGCCGGATTAGTAGGCTGTCTCGCTGCTCTTGCCTTTGAAAGAAAGGGCTACAAGGTGAAGGTTTACGAAGGTAGACCGGATGCCCGTCTCCCTGAACAGAGGAAAATCTTCAGTTTCAGATCTATCAACATGGCAGTCTCTGCACGCGGGATCCTTGCTCTAGAAACCGTTGACAAAGAAATGGCGGCTAGAGTGTTAAAAGACCTGATTCCAATGCGAGGAAGAATGGTTCATGATCTGCTAGGCAATGAAATATCGCAAAACTATGGTCTTTATGGTGAAGCAATCAATTCTATCGATAGAGCTAACTTAAACTGCGCTCTTTTAGATGAACTTGAAGCATCCGAAAACATCGAAACTTACTTCAATTACAAGCTCGTTAGGGCGACTTTCACTCCTAATGTCAAGTTAACCTTTTCAGTAACAAATCCAAACGAGAGTAACAATTTCAAGAACATTGTCGAAGTCAATGATGTAACTCTTTTAGTTGGATGCGACGGTGCCCATTCAGTAGTGAGATCCCAACTTCAGAAGGTTGTTCGAATGGACCTAAATCAAGAATATATCGACCACGCCTACATGGAGCTTCGAATCTCAAAACACACTGACGAACTTGAAGAAGATAACATTTTCAAGATTGACAAAAACCATCTCCACATCTGGCCTCGGGGAAGTCATATGCTGATCGCTTTGCCCAATACCGATGGATCATTTACGTCAACTCTTTTTGCTCCTTGGAACCTTATCGAAGGATTGGACACCGACGAAAAAGTGTTGGACTTTTTCTGGCGTGATTTCCCCGACGTATTTGAGAAGGGACTTATGACTAAGGAAGACATTCTCAAAGCGTTTGCCGAAAATCCAAGAGGCTCATTGATTTGTATCAAGTGCAGTCCTTATCATTTTGAAGATAAATGTATCATCATCGGAGATGCAGCCCACTCAATGGTTCCGTTCTATGGTCAAGGTATGAACTGTGGATTCGAAGACGTACGGATTTTGATGGAAATACTAGAAAAATACGAATTCAAAGACGTGAAACGTTCTTTCGATGAATACACTACTACCAGACATAAAGATCTAGTTGCCATTATTGATCTCGCCATGCGCAATTACGTCGAGATGCGTGAAAGCGTTACGTCCATAAGTTACCGAATGCGAAAGAAGCTTGACGGCTTTTTGTCCAAAAACCTGAAAGACCGTTGGTTGCCTTTGTACACCATGGTCACGTTTAGACCTGATATATCCTACTCTGAAGCTGTTAGGAAAGAAAGACTGCAGGCTACTATTGTCAAGAATGTGGTCTCGGTTACTACGGGCGCTGTGGTGTTGGCAGGTGTTTACACTGCAGCCCGCATAGCGCATAAACTAAACTTGTTCTCGGTTTTGTTTGGGAAATCCAAGTAGCACGGTTGCGTGTATTGATGTATGACATGAGTATAGGTAGGAGTTTATAACTCTTGCACGAATCGAGATGAAATATGATAGATTAAATAAATGTTTACAAAGATATATAATTTTATGGTGATGTTCTGGGGAATTGCGGAGGTGCAGGTAAATATCAAAAGGTCCCGAGCTTAATTCATCTCGTATTCGATTAGCTTGATATTCAATGAGATTTGCTGCTACTTGCTGGATTGAATATTTTAGGATTATCTTTCACAATTGTTTATGATGACGCCCAAAGGTAATATATTTACTTTGCAACTTATATATATAGATAGTTATTTATGATTAAACAGCATTTAAGGAAGTCTCAATGTGTTGGTTCTAGTACCCCACCAGGTAAGGGTCAAAGCCAAACCAATGGTTTCCAAGAGGGAGGACACAACCTTAGCAATGACCAAATTGGCAGGTCTCTTTTCCAAGAGGATGTTGTTGATAACAGAAGGTGTGGTTGAGATAAGGAACAAAAGTCCACCGAGGTAAGAGGCACCCTTGTAAGTCACAGTACCTGTCAGGTTAATCAGGGCTGCTACAGCATATGTTTGAAGAGCAGATCCGGTAACTGAAGATCCGTAAACAGTGAAGGCAGAGGCAGCTTCCTTGGTAGAAAGAGCTTCCTTGGGGCTGTCAGCCTTCTTGGCTTCTTCGAAAGCAGCTCCGAAAACGGGAGCGGAGGTGATGAAGCTGGCAGCGTGGGTGAATAAAGTACCAATGGCAATAGCGCTATAGCAATTGAGTTAGCAATGATCCTGTATGTAATAAGAATTCGGTTGTAATGTTTACTTACCCAGGCTTAACGGGGGGCCAGTAGTGAACAGACATTGTGATTAAAGGTTGTTTTTGTTAATATAAATGTATGACGAGATTAAGATGGGGTTGAGCTAATATAAGCAATTCTAAAAGAGTATGATGAGATGGGATTAGGAAGAGAAAAAAAGATGAAAGAGAGGAATATCCTGTTGAATTTATATGTTTCAATAAAGAACAGAAGAACTGCCTGATTGGATGATCTTAGCAAGTTGTTCAATTTGTTGAATACTGCTCGGTGTATGGGGTATGGGGTATATTACGCACACAATACCACTACAAGATTATGCTTTGTTTTATAAAATTAGACCTGAGAAAAACAACAAACAGCTATTACGATGAGCCAGTATATTGGCCGGAAGCTGAGTTTAGAGTTAAGAGAATATTAGCAGACAGAGCATATGATACTATGGAAGAGCTCAATTTTCTTTTTGGGCCCTAACGGGGTCCTTTTTTCTCTCTCTCTCTCAAGAATAGAATAGAATCTGAATCGAATCCTCCTCAAAGTTAGTTTCCCTCAAAGTTACATGCAATTGAATTGAGTAATAGTGAAAGCTTAATAGACGTTAATGTACAGTACGGTAATTTCAGAATTTGCTATCCAGTTGCTAAGTTGGCTCGGACAGATGTGAATAAATATGCCATCAAATGCTCTTTGAACATCAAGAGAAATTCTTTCAATTGTCCGTCTGTGTATATACTTTACAATTTTAATCAACCATCAATTGCAGGCCAAAAACAAGGCAAGTGCCTTATGTGCCTACGATTTTTGTTTCCCTCACTAATTCGATCATCGTCTCTTGTTTACGTGTTTTACTGCCAAACTACAATGGGTGCAGGTAGCAACCAAAATCGCAATCCAACCATCAATATTTTCCTTCTAGGACATTCGCGTCAACAAACTCACGGATCATCTGACGCCATTGGCAAATTACAATACATAGACAGGAACGCCACGGATAATAACAATAATGACAGCTACAACTACAACTACAACCGTAAGGTTCTTATTCTTTCTCTTTTTTTCTCTCTCTTGAAGGGCGGTATGTTTCCCACTGCGTTCCCCGTCCCGAGCAACCGTAGTAGCAACGGGTGGTACACATACGACATTAATTTCCTCCCATTCCCCCAGCATTAAACTTTGTGTATACATTTACTATGAGAGACACAGAGAAAGACGGGAAAAAAATGTTGAATCAAAAAAGGCGTAATGAGCACATGGGCGGTTTTGCCCATACAAATTTGCGTACCAATGGCACCCAAAAGATTAGAAAATCAAATAAAACAAGCTCAAAGTGTACAAAAAGGGGCAAAGGGAGAAAAAAGGTTATTGTTAACTTCAGTAGAAAGTCTCTCGAGTAACTGCTGAGCTTGTTGTGACACCATAATAAAGTTACATGATTGTGTTCAAGTGCTCCGAGTTTATGGCCGTAATTTACTGTCAGAGATGAGTTTGTACTGCTATTCTTGGAGTGGTAATTGATTTAATTGTATTCAATGCCATTTTGTTATCAATAAAGTCGTGTTTCTTGTGCAATTGAGCGTAAACTAAACAGAATAAATATAGCGATGTGATAATATTATAATTTTTATGTCAAAAAACTATGATCTGTATACTGGTCGGTACTTATGATTCTTCAACGTGCCTGACTTAAATTCCAAAATGGGTTGATGTGTTTCTATACTACTGTTTGGAGCAATTATATTCGATACATTTTTCTGTAAATCCTGTCAACGGACAGCTTCTGGTTTGATATATTACTGGGTCTAACGCATGAAACAGTATCAATCAAGCTATCAAAGACGTATACTAATAAACGGCTTTTGAAGGTCCCGAATAGACCAAGAGCGATAAACTTACAATTAGGTGGTATACAAAGTATTGATATATAAACCATAAGGAAATAGAGAATCTTTGTATCACTTGAATGAAATATTTCTTCGTATTGATCTGTTATATTGCAATTTCAACGGACAGATATACTCAGATCTATTCATCGTTAGGTGAGGCTTCAACGAAAGGTGTATTAATTTTAGTATCCCTAATTCAAACGTCAATTTTTACGTATAGTGCCTCTAAATATTTCCCATAATTTTTTTCAATAATTGAGAACGATTATTCACATTCTTAGAGTCTACTATAATGACCAGTATAATATTTTTCAAAAGCACTCTATTGGCTACTTTTATAATCACAAAACAAAACCACAATCATTGTACAGTATACATATCTATAATTTATAGACCTGTTACAAAACACCGTGTTGTTACTGATATCAATTTTGAAAGCACCGTACTAGATCAGACGTAATACTAGTGTTTAGATTCGTTGCTGGTTCGAAGATAACGGCCACGCCATTGACAAGTTCTCAAGTCGGGGGTCCAGTTTGATCTTGTTTGTACCACAATGCACACATTCTGTAGTTTTAAAAGTCTATAAGTACAGTAACATCAGCCAGACCAACTTTCGCCTAAGCTGTCTTTCATTCACAGACGTTAGTCAGTCAAGTAGATTACAAGGGCATGAAAGGGTTTTCTAGTATTCGACATGATTGAAAACCAACTTGTAAATACAGCACGTATAAGGATTTTATATCAAAATTAGAGTGCTCCATGTTCATTGTGACCTTTTTGTGATTCGAAAGTTGCCGGGTTATAAAGTCCTAAAAAATTTATCTTATTGGATATCAATCTTATAAGAACTGATGGCAAGGGTAATTGGAGGTGTGAAGTCAATACAGAGAAGTGGTTAGTACACTGGTTACAACGAATTACAAAACCACCAATACTAAAACTTGCGCTTTACTATTTTACGTCCGCAGTATAAAGCTACAAATAGACGCAAAAACGTTTTACATGGTATTGAAAATAGAAACTGAATGAAAATGACTTAAGAAAAAAAAAAGGTGGAGAAATCGGGAAAACTCCACCAAAAAAAAACTAGTTTATTCATAACCAATTTAAGTGGCTGTTAAATATATAAAGGAAACTTATCCAGCTCGCATACTAGTCTGCAATATTAAAACTCCAGCTGAAGAAAATATAACAAAACAATAGGGTGATACTTCAAAAAATTGAAATAGAGGCATGACACCCGACTTAAGAGAGAACAAAGAAACATGCTAAAGGACCAAATCTCAACATCTTGCAAGAGCTTGACCAACTGGAAGTTGGCTCAGCTAACACAAACAAAGGAGATCATCATCAATTGTTATTACAATAAAGCACAGTTGAACATGTGTGCTCAATGAATAACAATTGTTGTTATCCCACAACTTAACACTTTTGTTGTTTCCTGTGAACTATTAGCGTATAAAACGCAAGTGTCAAAAAGCAAGACACGCTCTGAGAATTGTGGCGATCCAAATAAGATAGCCATTCATTACTCGAATTCAATCAAAAAGATTGCCGACCATAAGATGTCTATAGAATCATTCTAAGTGAGCAGAACAAATGGAATCCTGTAATAGCAAGCGATTGAAATCAATCAAATCTAGTTGGAAAAGAACACTAACCAGGAATGCAACACGGATTTGTCATACGAGAAAGATGAAAAATAGAATCAATTGCTACTTTCAAACTCTCAAGTAGTCAATGGATATCACAAACTGTTAAGCAAGCACTTACATTGGTAAATTTTCACTTGCCGTAAATGCCAACCGTTTCCCGAAAACAGCTTTTACCATTCCGTCGGAAATCCCAAATTTTGGTTTCGCAACAGTAAAAAGTTCAGAATCCAAAGACATGACATTCCCCCAGAAACCAACACAATGAAGCAAAAGTAAACCAAATACTAAAAAAAACATACCATCGTATCATCCGTGAATTTATTTCGAGACTGCCAGTGAATATTTTCTTTGTAAGCCACTCTAATGAAAGGTGCATGGTGAAAACCGCGAGAGCTGATAACATCGTCCAAATTATAATTTGTCCGGTAATTCAGTATTCTAGGTTTCACAAACGTTCCTCCAACAAATGAAGCTGGCAAACAATATCCAGAACCATTGTGAACGGTTCAGGCAGTAAAGACAATCTTGAGATGATATATCACTTGACAGTATCTTTGAGGTAAACTCCAAATCCTCTTTAGAATGATCCGTGTTGCAAACCAAGCAATGATAAAGCCAATATTCCCAGAGAAAGATAAAATAAGACATCAGATTCTGTATTCGCGCAGCACGAGCTCAAAGTCGAAATAAACCTATTATTGCCGTCCTAGACCGCATTCGTAGGCATCAATAAACTCACATAGTGATCCAAAAATATGTTGCAGTAACTCTTAATTCCAAAATAAACCATTATCCGGCGGCGTACTACCATCGTCCAACTACTAGAATTCATAGCCACAAACAGAGTCATATCACCAAAACCAATGCGGACGGTATTAGAGCACCGTGTATTACAATCTAAAACATTAGAACGAAGTTTATAGCCAAAACTCAAAAGAAAAAAGCCTACAAGTTTTGCAAACCCAACCTTGCAAAACAATTAAGGGACTCTAGATCTCTACCCCACCAGAGAACTAGTATAACTCAGCTTGCACAATGTGCAAAACTGCGCAGTGCCAAAAAATACCCTCACTATCGATATCATTAAAAGCGCATTCTAAACCTTAACAGGAGAAACTAAAGCGACTCAAAATTCATCGATGGCCTACGTCGCAATCATGGAAAATACATCAAATCCGACTATTATAGGAAACAATCGAATGGGTGAGAAAACATCGCAATGACATTATCCTCTACGCAACTGGTGAACCAAAACATCTGAGTTGTTGTGAAATCAAAATCTGAAAGCTTCGTGAAAGCGTGAAAGAGCTAATATCCTATTGAAATTCGTGACTGTATAAGCATTAGTCGAAAAACCGAAAAACCGAACCCCGACTGCAAAAACAACCTCGTGCCACGTAAAAATTAAATACCCTAACACCTAAGTAAAAAGAATTCTAAAACTTGAATCACAGTCGAAATAGCGAAAATTTGCTAGAGCGTTCAATGAAACAAAAAACTAAAAGTTTACTATCGCCCCACTCGATAACCAATAAATATTGGTTCATAAACCAATTCAGATAGGAGACCAAACAAACAGGGACCCAAACTATAAAAAGATAGTATCGATAACTTCATGACCAGAGTATCGAAAGTCCATAATGACAGTTAACTATTGGGACAAAAACTGGCAAACAGTAGAATTGGAAATGTCCATATACAAATCTTATTCAGCTGTGTCAAACCGTAGTTCTCTTAACTTGGAATAGTTGAGACTTGCCACTTGCCAGGCATTGCAGAAGGTTACATACAGAAACCTTTACAGACCCTGACTTAACTTATAGCTAGTAACCAAAAGAATATAGTAGGTTCTGAGCGAGACTAATATATCTCAAAGATCAATAATTGTATCAGCACATATCAGAAAAGAGAGTGAAAAAGTTACTTGAACTGTGAAGACGATTGCGAAAGTGAGTAAAAAAAGGAGAAACAGTTTGGGGAATAAGGCCTCTATTTATAGTTTTTTGGGCGATAAGCAAAATGTTATTTGCCATCTTCACAGATGCACAGTCAGTTAGTGTCATTTGAGTAAAATAATAACAAGTTTCCCACTCCACACTGCTTGGTCATTAGGCAATATTTTTGCCACAGTCACATTTTCGTAGTATATAATTTGTGTTTGATTAGATTATTATTTGTTTATTATAATATGAAACACAATCATATGACCAGTTGTGTTATGGTCGCATACCACTACTCGTAGTAAATAACAAACTATTCAGCAATTTTAATGGAACTTTTATTAATGTCTAGTTTGGAGTTTAGAAGCATTATCTGAAAGACGCAATTTGACAACTCTGATTAAAAGATTTCGTAGTGCATTCAGGGTCTCACAATGAAAAGTGAATATCTATATTGTACCGTACTACATACTGATGAGGCTATTATTGTTTCAAAATCATCACCAGTTGAAGAGCATTCTGTAAAATGACAGTTTGACAAATCATCATGAATAGCATAACTGTTATCACGCTTTTCATGATAATATTTCACAGATATTGCATTACAGTACTATCAGCGAAAGAGTCAAGTGGCAAGCATAAACATTTTTTTCTTCTAGTAGTCAATAAAACGTGCCCTGTAGAAGTTGCTTTCAATACATTTCACTTTGTTTTTGTTTACTCAAAAAAGTGTAGAGACCATTTCTTTCCATGTAACAGAAAAGAAATAACCTCATCATATCCACCTAAGAGAATACCAGAGGACTTAATAGTAAGCACTTTGTAAAAGTTCATCTGTAGAACCAAAGTTTTTTGAACTCTTTCTCATTGGAAAGTAGTTATGTGGTTTCACTATTTCTCCACACGAATTCTGATTTTGAAAATGTGTAAACCGAGTGTTATTGTTTCTCCTCCTAAAAGTGCTGCGGCTCTTGTGAGTCCAGTATTCTCTTAACTTTAGCTGTAACTCAATGTACTGAGAAGGTGTAGCAATAATCAGGTATGATAAATCTTTTAGCAGAAGGCGAAGAGGGCATTGATCATGCAATGACAATTTTTATATAGTATGAGGCACTTTGGATATTTTACGAAAAGTCGAGGTTTGATGTATCGAGGCTACTAAGTCAAAAATAATCGTGTGCCCATATTGAAGGCTTTGAAAATAACTCCAGCAATCGATGATGCACCAAATACTTGGGCCCACCCCGCCATAGAGCTTATTGCTTTGACGAAATTCAAACCCACTTAGCTAAAGAAAAAAAACCCGCTCGCCAAAAGCTTTATGGCGTCTGATATGATTAAACCTGTTTTATTTCCTAGACTTGATATCTCGGTAGTCAAAGTAGATGGAAGATATGGCGCTCTAGCCATGTTTTCTTATCCGTTTATTTTTGTTATATACAGTAGTACGCAAATTCAGTCTATGTAGAAAGCTCTGATTTATCTTCTGGGAGATGTTAGAGACACAAATTTGAAAAGGATGTAACAAGCCAGGCTGAGTTTGGTAATGGGATTCGTTATATTATCAGTAGCTGCAAGCGTTACTTAAAGTGCCTTTCTGATCAGAATTAAACAACTATCTCAACAAATTATCAATGAGTACAAAATATGGAAAGTCATCACAGGATTAATCTTCATGGTTGGTGCTGGTAGAAACTGTTACTCAGGACACGCAGAATGGTCGTCAATAAACCGATATATGCTACGAACAAGAGAACCCTGCTCTTACAGTAGTTCACTATAATAGAAAAAGTTCAACCCCAACTTGCTATAAAGTGAAATTACCTTTCCAGACTCACCAAGAGGGGTTCAATTAAAGCTCATACAATGATATAACATGGCATCAACCAAAACAGACTCTTACCAACTGTTGGTAAAGCGATCAATATGTTTGGGTCATTAGACGGAGCTTGAAAGTTATACCAATGGTCCGAACATTTTTTCTTGAGAACTGTCTATCCCAATTCCAAGAACTTACTTCCATACTGATCATTCAAAGATTAACTGGATAAGCTTACAAGTGTGGATGCAAGTGTGTTGTAATTACCGGCCATTTAATCAACCTTCATTAATTCTCCTCAAAAATGAGGAAATGCTAAAAGCCCAATTTTGAACTTTGAAGGATAGTGGGGTTTAGACGAACAGGAAGGAGCCTGTCAAATTCCGGTATCTATAATATTATAGCGGTTTTGCAAAGTACTTGGGTTTCTGATTGTAAGTATACTTAGACGGTCTTGCACTGTGCAGTTCAACTACAAACTTGTTTACAACCAAAGTCTTTTGAATGCATGGCAATCTTGTCCTGTACAGATGCCAGCTCAAATGCAATATAGGTATGGAATCAATTGATATAGCTATATGGGCAGTGGCTCCTATATGACTTAACAGGTACCGATATGTGAACAATGAACATGATTATTGCATAAAGATTCCTAAACTGTTGATAACTTCCCAAGATGAGAAAACAGACATGCTTTCACGTATATAAATTAAATAATTAGTCACTTGTATTAGATCTCAAAGTGTAAAGCTCACTTTGATGAATAATTTACAGTCAAGTTGTCAGCCAATCACAGATAATTTAAATCAACTGACAATGCGGAGAATTCCGTCCATACTGCGATTTTGTGGGGTTAGGCAGATCAAAAAATTGACAGGTTCAAAGAAAAATTTTGTTATTTATTGTACAGATCCAAGGAAAAAACAAGCATTTTACACTGCCGTAATTAATAATGTAAAAGATTCTAGACTTCTCCTCTTTAGAGAGAAGAATAAAAGAATTAGAGCTTATACGCAATCTCAGTGAGTATAAATTTTTACATGTTTATCAGAAAAATCGCAAAGACTACGATGAGTGGGTGTATAAAGATAGAAAATGGTATATGCAACCGGTGATTTTTTGGCAAATAGAGTTGCAGCTTTTGAGGTATCTGTTGTGCACGGCCGTGCCATAACAACAGCCTTTGACTATTGCAAAGGATTGAAAGGAAGGGCTTTGAATTTTGGCAGACAGTAGGAAAAGATTAAGAAACAGGGGAAAGTGGCCAAAGTATACTCATTTCTGCTTTGGTAAATTGCACTGTTCCCCGCTGGTAGTTTCAGGGCTATAATTCAACGGTAGTGGTATGAGTAGCAGGCTAAATACCGGATAGAGCGTTTGCAATTAACAATTGAGCTTTAAGCTCTTGCCTACATGACGAAAGCCTCGGTCTAAATTCTTGCTAGTAGTCACAATGGCAATTACCACAGGAATCACAGCTACACAATTCATAATATTTATTGAGACTGTTTGTTTCGAATGCGATATTTTTCTGGAAACTGTGGGTGTACCGTAGAAGGCACAATTCTGTACCAAAAAAAAGTGTTTAAAGGGCATTTCTTGTAAGCACCTATTAGATTTTATCGCAAAATAGCTTATCGGCTACACACAATAAGCTTGGGAGAGTAAAGGCACACAACTAAAGTATCTATATAAACTGTGCGAATTCACTCCGAAAATTTTACAATTAACAAATACATCTGAGTCTGAAAAGAGTGAAATACAGCTGAAAATAATCAGGAATGAACCAATAACAGCTATAGTAATAAATATACACGCCAAAAGAAAGAAAAAATAGTCTGGATCGAGATGCTATTTCAGAGCAAAAAAAGTTTTGAAAAAATGAAAAATTACAAGTAGTGCTTCTAAACTCAAATTTATAGACCAAGCACACTCGTAATAACAGTAGCATATAAATAATCTCGGATATCACCTATCTCTTTCGTTCATTTTTTTCTTTCTAATTCCTGTTCTTGCTTTGATTCCTTTCCTTTCTCTTTTCTTATTCATTAGATTTGCAAGCTTTCTGATTCGTAGATCATATCCAGTCTTCAACAATGTCAGCTGTACCCACCTATACTACTTCGAACGGTTGCCCTGTCAAAGACCCTTTGGCTTCCCAAAGAATCGGCACAAACGGTCCTCTCTTACTTCAGGATTTCCACCTCATCGATACCCTCGCTCATTTTGATAGAGAAAGAATCCCGGAACGTGTCGTCCACGCCAAAGGCTCCGGTGCTTACGGTTACTTTGAGGTAACTGACGATGTCTCCGACCTCACAACCGCCCACTTCCTCCAAAAAGTGGGCACCAGAACTAGAACGTTCACCAGATTCTCCACCGTCGGTGGTGAAAAGGGCTCCGCAGATGCAGCAAGAGATCCAAGAGGTTTCTCAACCAAGTTCTATACCGAAGAAGGTAACCTCGATTGGGTCTTCAACAACACCCCAGTGTTTTTCATCAGAAATCCTTCAAAGTTCCCCATCTTTATCCACACCCAAAAAAGAAACCCACAGACTAACCTTAAAGATGCAACTGCATTCTGGGACTATTTGAGCCAAAACCAAGAATGCGTGCATCAAGTTCTCCAGCTTTTCTCGGATAGAGGTACTCCTGCTTCTTACCGTGAAATGCACGGCTACTCCGGTCACACTTACAAATGGGTTAAAAAAGACGGATCTTTCAACTACGTTCAAATCCACCTTCTAACCGACCAAGGAATCAGAAACTTGTCCGCCGACGAAGCAACAAAACTCTCTGGTGAGAACCCCGACCATGCTCAACAAGATCTTTTCGAAAACATCGAGAAGGGTAACTATCCTTCATGGACGGTTTATGTTCAAACTATGACTCCCGAACAAGCTGAAAAGGCACCTTTCAGTGTATTTGATCTCACAAAAGTCTGGCCCAAGGCTGATTACCCTCTCAGAAGATTCGGTAAACTCGTTCTTAACGAAAACCCCAAAAATTACTTTGCTGAAGTTGAACAAGCTGCTTTCTCACCTTCTCATACAGTGCCCGGTATTGAACCTTCTGCTGACCCTGTTCTGCAGTCCCGTCTTTTCTCATACCCAGATACACAAAGATACCGTCTTGGTGTTAACTACCAACAAATACCTGTGAACTGCCCATACCATGCTTTCAATCCATTCCAGCGTGATGGTACTGCTACTGTAAATGGTAATGCCGGTAACTTCCCTAACTACCCTACCACTCTCGTTCCTATGAACTATAGAACTGATATCAAGAACCATGAACAACACGAGAAATGGGTTGGTACTGCTACCAATTTCCACTGGGCAGCATCTAAAGAAGCCGGCGATTATGTGCAAGCCGCTAAGCTTTGGGAAGTGTTTGGAAAGACCAATCAACAGGATGCATTTGTCTCCAATGTTTCAGGACACTTGAAGGACGCTATTCCATACGTTCAAGACAAGACGTTTGAAATGTTTGCTAATGTTAGTCCTGATCTTGGACAGCGCATCAAAGACGCTACTCTCAAGCTTGCACCTCGCACCAACCTTGTTGACCAAAAGCTATAATCGAATGGTAGTCTGATTTTCGTTCTGTTTTGTTTAAATATTTCTAAAATGCGTATATATATGAGTTTGTAAATGTTAGTTAATTAAAAATCAGCAAGGTTGCAATTGCTCTCTGTCAGACAAAGGGTGAAATCTGTGTAGATTGAGTTGAAGAACATGACGCATCCTAACCCATATTTTTGTTACGTTCGTCTATCACCATCTCGAAATTAACCAAGTCAATAAAAGTAAGCAGCATGAGGGAAGAAGCTAAAATAGTATTTCTCACTCGCGGTATTAGTGGAGCTCAGGTGAAAGTTTTACTTATTAATAGTAATTTATTTCAGGAGCGGAGGACGGTTTGTTTGTGCGCGTAAGGTACAAAAACTTTGGATAAGCTTTGTGACATCATATTCACTCATTCTTTTCCATACCAGCAACATTAGCAAAGATAATAAGAATTTCAAAGTACTGATATCCCCATAACAGTATTCTTACATACAAAGGCTTTTCCGATGGCTGATATCACCAAAAAATGTTGTTATTCCTGTGGCCACCGTAATATCAATGTGGCCATTCATCTAGATCACCAATTATCACA
Organism: Geotrichum australiense; assembly: GCA_030563945.1. NCBI lineage: Eukaryota > Fungi > Ascomycota > Dipodascomycetes > Dipodascales > Dipodascaceae > Geotrichum > Geotrichum australiense. The sequence continues at coordinate 88,055 of JAJMKR010000027.1, read as the reverse complement.
TGCAAGTGGCAAGTAAGTTAAGATTCATAAAATAAACACTTTACTGGTAAAACATGTGTGCGAAATTCTGAGATTTCACTGGCATCTTGATTCAAATCGCCATAATATCAGATGTTGACAACTAAATATGCAGAGCTGTAAAGCACATGGGTTGCTTGCGGGATTGTATAGGAAGCCACTAAACTTTCTTTGATTTTGTATCTTTGTGCTATTCCATTGATTGATTGGGACAAAAAAATCAGGGCTCTATGATTTCATTTTTGAGGGTCAATTACTCTTTCTGGTATATAAACCTACGTCTTTTTTGCTTTAATACGGTAGTTATTTTTATAAATTTTATATCTTTTCATCAACTTGTCCTTTTCCTCCTTCACTTTATCCCTTAATTATTACTATACACACAGTCTATCAGAATGAAATTTGGTAAGAAGTAAGTACATGCTGATATCCTGTGATGACTTCTTGGATCACATACTAACCAAGTGTCCTAGTTTGGCTCGAAATCAAGTCCCAGAGTGGAGGTAAGGTTTCTCATTCCGAATTTCTATTGAGGTATGGGATTTTAATTTTTGAAAAGTAATCATTATCTGAATTACAAAGCTCTCAAGAAAACCATCAAAGAGCTAGAGCAGAAGCAACGATCTACGAAGGTATCCAACTCAGCTTCAAGTAACGACAGCAATGAAGACCCAAATCTTGTCCTCGATGATACCCAGCTGGCGCGTAAGTCCCTCATATTCAATAATGTTTGATTCGTGAGAACTTGTTCATTGATATTAATGCCTAAAATTCATAGCCTTCTTTTTCATGCTCGATCGTAATATTCAGGCAGTCGATGAGTTCTTTAACACCAAACTAAATGAGTACAACCGTCGATTATCGTTCCTACTCCTCAATTACAGTCCAAGTGATCCCAAAACACACGAACTCGATACAGAAGAACTCGAAGACCTACTCAGCTCTCTTCTCGAACTTAGATCCAGATTTAGGAAACTTCAATGGTACTCAGAAGTCAACAAACGTGGATTCGTCAAGATCCTCAAAAAGTTAGACAAAAAAATACACCTCAACACACAGAAAAAGTACCTTAACTCCAAAGTTCTAATTCTCCCATTTGCCAATGCATCAACCGTTGAAGGGAAGCTATCACAAATTAACTCCTTCATCGAAGATCTTTCGCCTTTTGTTGCGCAAAGTGCTAACGGAAACGGAAGTTCCGTAAATAGTGTAAATGGAAAGGCTTCGAAAGATTCTTCCGATTCTTCTTTGCCATACAAGAAAAATGGCTCTGATGCCGAAATGTCTACAGCCCTGCGAACATTAGTGTATGATAACGATCCTGAGGCTGTTGAAAAGTTTATCACAGAAAATAAACCCCCCAAAAAATCGATTATATCTAATCTTTACAAGGGGCTTGATAACAAAAAGTATGATGCTGTTAAAGTCTTACTTAATCACGTTGAAGTGGTTAATAGCTCTCATGAGCTGAATGGAAGAACTATTTTTCATCAACTTATTATAAAAGATGCTAGGCAACGAAAGCCCGATCAACAGGATCTCCGATTATTTTTGAGTCCTGCTTACTCACCAGCTGTCTCTGATAGTCTCTCTCGTGTATACGGCAGTGATGGAATCAACTCTAATGATGATGCCGAAGCTTTATCTTTTGTACTGGCTAATCTCCCCGAAGACCAGCATGAGTCTTTAATTGCTCTAGACGAATTCAAAAGGACTCCACTTCATTATGCAGCTCAGCATGGTTTGAAGTTGTTATCTCAAGTCGTCATTGACTACATGAAAAAGTGGAACCTCACAACATCAGAGAATGGCTGGAAGGATGTTGATGGTGTCACACCAATTCAATTGGCAGTAGCTGGAAACCACCCCAAAGCCACGAAGGTGATCATGGACTCAGGGATCTTTCAGATTGACGACTCGATGAATTTGCTTCACATTGCCGGAAGATTGGGGTCTTGTGAGATCATAAATTATCTTCTTGAATTGAACGTTTTGAACATTAATCATATCTCGGATGAATATACGAATGAAACATGTCTCTATATTACTTCAAAATTGAATAATGTGGAGTGTGTTAAATCTTTGCTAAAACATGGGGCCGATACTGAAATCAAAGAATCAACCTTTGGGTGGACACCATTATTGATTGCCAGTGTTGAAGGTCATGTTGAAGTGGTAAAACTTTTACTCGAAGCTGGGGCTAATGTAGATGTTGTTGATGAATCGGGCTGGACTGCTGTGGAGCATGCTTGTTTTAGAGGACACTTGGAGATCTCACAGCTTACCAAGCCAACTGTCATGCCTGGTGTACCTCTCTTTTTCAATGGCGGTTTAGATATAAGCGAACCTCCTTCACCTCCTATGGATCCACAGGAAACATCTCAAGATACGGTTAAGACGTTTGGACATAGGTACTTGCAAGGAAATTCGATGGTACTGCTGAATCTAGGCAGTATGGATATGCGTGACAAAACTCCAGCCATCCAATTAGACAGGGTTCCTTATTCTAAGGCGTCTTCCACGCAGCTCGATACTGCACTTTCTCTCGTGATTACCATTAAAAACGATCAACAAAATGAACCTTACATTTTGGACCTTCCAGTGACTGAAGGACAGGCACTAGAGCAGATTCCGCTGTACTTGAGCAATGATGAGGATATAACAGTATTTTTTGATATTGTACCCACTTATTACGGAAACCGATCCAAAATTTTGGGCCGTGGTGTTGGTCTTATTTCTGAAATGGTGAGGCAAAATGGGCAGAATAAAATGCGAAGTCTCCACCGCACTTACACTGTTCCCATACTGGAGACAGGTAGTTTGGAAGTTGTTGGGAAGGTGAGGTACCAGTTTTTGGTAGTTAACCCGTTCAATCATCCCAACATGGGAATTGCTAAATCTGGAAGTTACTGGAAACAACTTATTACTACGAGGGTTGTAGGCCATCGTGGACTGGGGAAAAACTCCAATAATAAAAGTTTGCAACTTGGAGAAAACACTCTGGAGTCTTTTATTCAGGCTGCAAATTTGGGTGCCAGTTACGTAGAATTTGATGTGCAGTTGACTAAAGATCATGTGCCAATTGTTTATCATGACTTTTTGGTTAGTGAAACTGGCATTGATATCCCTACACAAGCTATTACTTTGGAGCAGTTTTTGAGTATTTCTGACCAGCAAGTGGGAAGAAATGGAAAAGACAACAAGAACCGGGTTTCGCCTTCTGGTACAAGAAGAGAAAGTGTCAGTGGCTACAACAGTGATGATGAAGAGTATAGAATCCAAAGGTCCAAGTCTATGTTTGACGATAAGAGGGGATATGAATTTTCTCTGATTGATGAAAAGATGAAAAACACCAGAGATTTCAAATTGAAAGGGTTCAAAGGAAATACGAGAGGTCACTCTATCCAATCGCCTGTTACTACTTTGGAGCATGTTTTCAAAACTGTGCCCAAGACTGTTGGATTCAACATTGAGTGCAAGTACCCCATGTTGGACGAGAGCGAACATGAAGACATGGACACTTATGCCTTTGAACTAAATCACTGGGTGGACACAGTTTTGAAGTGTGTTTACGATAACTCTGGGGGACGTGATATTATTTTCTCGTCGTTCCACCCGGATATTTGTATTATGCTGTCATTGAAACAGCCATCGTTCCCTGTGTTGTTTTTGACTGAAGGTGGAACTGCGCCTATGCAGGACATACGGGCTAGTAGTTTACAGCAGGCTATCAGACTAGCCAAACAATGGGACTTGCTTGGAATAGTGTCAGAGTCAACGCCATTGATTGAGTGTCCGAGGTTGGTCAATGTTGTGAAGGAAAACGGATTGGTTTGTGTGACGTATGGAGCTAAAAACAACGATCCTATTGTGGCCCGAGGCCAGATTCAGAGCGGAGTTGATGCTGTGATTGTGGACTCTGTACTTGCGGTTAGAAAAGGATTGAACCAGTGATAAACGTGCAGTGTGTATGATATGGCCGAAGAAAGTTGGGGTTTTAGTCTCTAAATGGTGCGGTGTAGTGTGTGTGTATAATTTTGTAGTGATTAATGGATAGACAATGTTTATGAAAATGAAGTTGTAAATTTACTCTATCTGGGTGGTGGAAGCTGGATAGGGCGATTTCAAGGGAAACTGTTATTGATACAGATGGACGGGTACTAAAACTTGAGTGCAGCGGCGGGTGCTATTTTTAGATTGGCTATGTGAATAAGACGCTATACGGAACATACAGGGAGGATCGAAGTAGCACAGCAGCTGGCATGAAGGGGGGGAAGGAGCAGGAGTGAGTACTGGCATTATCACGCAGTATGAGAGACCAGCACTACGCTGGCGGTGCTCTAAATAAAGACCCAAGTGAGTGATGCACATTAGCATGTGGTTGGTGGTTGGTGGTTGGATGTAATTTATCAAAAGTCGGTCACAGTAGATACGCGTAGAGAAAAACTTTCCTGCAGTTTTCTTCTTTGGTAGGTTTAGAGCGCTGACTAACTTGGTTTGGGCTTAGTGTAGATAAGCTTAGCTTTTAGAGCCCAAATTCTGTGTTTTCGGCTAACTTTATTTTCTTTTGGTGGTGATGAGGGTCGATGTTTTAGTTTGTTGTTTTGTACTGACTGAATGACTAGTTGGTTGATGAAGGGTTTCTGACATTCGTATAGCTGATGGCACCAATGGTTGCCTTTGGAACCAAAGCTCTTTGGAAATATTTTACAAAGATAAACAATGCACCAGTGTCTTGGATTTCAAGTTGATGTTGGAAGGCTTATAATACTGGGCATTATGGTGTCTATGAAGAAGATATTGGTTGTGATTGTGCTAAGACAAAAGGGAAATAAACGAGACGCCTTTTGTGCTCAAAAGCGGTGAGTGTTAATCATGTTATGTTTGATTAGATGATTCAATTCAATAATAGACACATTTACTGTACGTAAATCTACTACGTAGCGAGGTGGTCTGTGTATAGGTTATAACAGAAAAGCTAGACACTTTTTTCCTAAAACAAAGCGGTTTTATTTTGTCGAAGCCATGGCTCAGATCTGATCTCACAACAAAGCAAGAATTTCAACAGCAGCGAATAGCATACAGCAAACGAGAAGCAAACTGTTTTGGATCCAAGAGACAAGTTAAATGAATAAGTCAATATGTGAATCAGTAATAAGCCTCACTGTTTATCTTCTTCCTTTTTTTTTTTTTCTAGTTCAGCGCTGCTTTAGAAAGAAAAAAAATAAACGTGAAAGTCAGATCCTCCATTTCATGCAGTTTCCATGGTCAAGTTGGTCTATGCCGATTTTCATCTGGTTATTGACTCGTTCCAGTTTCGGAGAGGGGGGGTTAAAGATGCATATTTTGATTCTTTAATACCGGTATTGAGAAGAAAAATGACGAGTACTGACATTTTGTTATTTGTTTTTTTGTAGAATGACAAGTATATGTGCAAAGTGCTTTTCGGACACACTGGGTCCACTCTATTTGAATATTCCAAACTGCAAATGCTGGATTGTATCAGGTATAGTCCTTCAATATTTTCTGGTTCTTGTTATAAAATAATCGGAATATCCCTCTGGATTATATTTTTATTTTTATTCTTATTTTCGTTTCTATTTCTATTTCTATTCTTCAATTCATTCTGTTCTGTCATAGTCTGTGCACTTTATACAGCTCATTTCTACCTAGCTGATATCCATTCTCTACACTCTTTCTACCTGCCACAGACTATATAGACATACTTGTGTGATTCTTCAGATAATATAACAATAACCATTATCTGTTTATAAACGGAATCAACAGCTACTCATCGCAGCAATAACGCTCGTTTTACTTTCGCTAAAGTCTCTCGTTTCCAACTTTATCTTTTTGCACCGTTAACACTTATCTGCCAATTGAATTTTTCCGCTGATTCAAAATCAACTCCACAATATTACGCTAATCTCTAAATAATAATACTAATACTAATAAATAAAAAGAAAGAAAAAGAAAAAACATGGTCAAAATCACTGCTTTACTTTATGCATCAACCATTTATGCAGCCTCACTAGTCAAACCATTCAACACATTTCCACACCCAGACGCCGACCTAATCCCCACCACCGACTTCACCGCCAACTCTGCATCCCCCGACCTCTCCCGCCGAACCGATCTCGACAATGTCATTGTCATTTTCAAGCCCCATACTTCTCTAGAGAAGCGTGAATCCCACAAATCCACCTACCTCGACTACATACAATCGCATATCGACAACACATCCATCAAAGGCTACTACGGCAAGTTTAACCAGTCCATGATCGAACAACTCCGCTCAGACGAAACTGTCGCCATTGTGGAGAAGGACTCCTACGACACACTTGCCGACTCGGACTCGGAGTTTGTGTACGTACAACAAAACGCCCCGTGGGGACTGGCTAGGATTTCGCACAAATCTTTGAGCTCTATTAACGGCCCCCAGAACGGTGACTACGTATTTGGGTCGACTGCAGGGCAGGGGACTGTTATTTACATACTGGATTCGGGTGTTGCAATCCAGCATCTCGAGTTCCAAGATCGTGCTACTTACGGCGCAAACTTTGTGCCTGACGAGAGCGATGACGACTTTGTTGGTCACGGAACCCACGTTGCCGGGATCGCCGGAGGGTACTCCGTGGGCGTTTCCAAGTTTGCCAACATAGTGAGTGTCAAGGTCATTGACAAAGATCGCAAAGCGCCCGTTTCCAAAATCGTGCAAGCCATTTCCTGGATCATTGACGACCACAAATCCAACCCGGGCCAAAAGTCAATCATCAACTACTCCGCCGTTGGATCCATTTCCGCCGCACGGGCCTACGCCATTTCGCAAGCGGTCGATTCTCAAATCATGGTTGTCACAGCTGCTGGGAACAACGACGACGACGCGTGCAAGTACGGCCCGGCCGACATGTCACCTTCATCTAACGGTGGTGTAATTGCGGTTGGCGCGTCGAATTACACGGACATGCCGGCAGAGTTCTCGAATTTCGGTGGGTGTGTTGATGTGTATGCGCCCGGGGTTGATATCATCTCGGCTAGCAACCAGCTGACATCTGATAACAGTGGATACCGTAAGATGAGCGGTACGAGTATGGCGTCGCCTTATGTGGCCGGACTGGCAAGCTACTTCTGGTCGGAGGATCCTAATAGGAGTTTGGAAGAGGTTAAGGGGCTGATTACGGAGTCAAATATTGGGCAGATGGTTATGGTGCCTGATGGGACCGCTAATAAATTGGCATTTAATAATGTTTAAAGCTACGTTGAATGAGGACGACAGAAAAGGAGATGTATACGGGGTGGTTGACATCTAATGTAATTTATGAATCGGTGAGAAAAGAAACATGCATGGAATTTATCAAAGATTTTCTGGTGATATAGATTAAGAAGGTACAAATAGAAATAAGTAGCCATATAACATAGATACAAACAAAAACACACATATATACAGATACACAACTATACATAAATTGTTACAGAAATGAAAAAGTCTTGCAATGATACACAAAAGGGTATTAATTTTTTCTTTTTTGTTAAGCCACTTCTTGAATGCGTATCGTATAATATGCGTAATCAATCCCCAGGAACAGATATCAGGCTAAATATTTAGAACTTGTTACTACGTTAAAAACAATTATGGTCCATTCTCTCCTTAAAAGTTTCTTGGCGCATGAAAAATTAAATGCAACGTCAACGCGGGTAATGTTACAAGTGTACGTTCTGTACTATTAGCTTCACCATAATATTGTTTGGTAACCTTAAAATAACTAAAAAGTGCCAAGAGAGAAGATATATTGGACCTGGCACTTGGATGTTCCAAAATTCGGCTAGATAGATTCTAGAACATGAACCGATTTTTTACCTTTTTTTTCGGTATTTGAACCAGATAGTTATCTTCGAGGTCCTTACTGGTATCTTCATCAACGTGTTTGTTGTTCCAGTTCAATATCATCAAGGATATAATATGATATGATAGAATTCGATTTATGATGTGCCCCTCCATGAATTTAGTTAAACCAAAACTGTCATTGATACCAATCGGTTTGAATGAACGTACCCACGTGGCAAGAGGAACGGGCAATTCTTCGAGAAACACGCTTTGTTTGTGGGCGGCACTGGCTTGTTCCCTCCACCTTCTTCACTTAAAGTCGTACCTAAGTGTTTAACTCTCCATGGTTTTTTTGTTTTCGGATGTACACATGTATTTCAAGAGATCAAAGTTGCTCTTATATTAACAGCTTAAATATTAAACCGTTTTAGGCTCGGATATTCTACACTGCGTAAAAAGTTTTTTTGGTTCTACAACCAGTGGAAACGTTTAAGATCAACTGGCTATTATAGGTCACGATAGTTGTTGCAACAATACGTACAGTACGGTGAATGGCATATGTCAAGTCTTGATTGGGAAAATCAAACCTTTTTGTAATACGAAATAACTTTCTGGCTACACAGTATAAAAGAGTTTATAAAAAAATAAAAAAATTAAGCATCAACTATTTATTTTTCGTTCTTCCTCTTCCCCAATCTTTCATCACTTTTTTTACGCCACTTTGACACAAAAACAAACCTATTTTTAATGTGAAATATTCAAAAGTTTTAATTTTCTAAATTCTTCAAAAATCAAATAACCCCCCAAAAACAAAAATCAATTCAAAAAAAACCTTTGTTCAGAAAACTCGTTAGATAATGGTTTTGGTGAAACAATGAAGTTTGCAAAAGTTTTTCAACAAATCTTGGAGGAAGAGAAAATGCCAGAGGAATGGCTCTCGTCGGCTATCCAGTACAAAGCCCTCAAAAAATGCATAAACCGCGTCGTTAATGAGCTATCCGAATTCGGTCTGGAGAAAGACACTTTGCAAATGTTCCTTGAAAAATATTCGGATAGTATAGTGTACTCGTTCGACGCGGACATGAACCCGAAGTTGACGGTGACAATGGACGATAGAATTGAAGGTATAGAGGTGTTTGAAGCACTGGTAAAACGGAAATCAAGCAGAATTGCAGTACACGAAGATGGCAAAATTCTTGAAATTAAATTACGGTCCGATAATGAATTTTTCAACATGCTACTAAACGAAGTCGAGCAACTAGACGGGCTCAAACAAGCGCAAGAAACCGAGCTGACAAACCTGATCGAAGACCTGTCATCGACCATGACCACACTCGTTGATCCAAAGTCTCGGGTCCCTGGTATCCCACTAGTCCCCCTGGCAACCCACGAATCCGACATGTACACCTGGCGGTCCATTTTCCAAATCTACATGGAATCCAACATATTCTTTTCCACCATTGAAACCGACTCCGGCGAGCACTCCGTCGAAACCGCCCAAAAGCGACTTTTCTTTTTTGCCCAAAAAGTTATGGGCAACCCGAAAGAAGTAAACACTATGAATTTCCGACAGTTTGAGCAGCAGCTCAAACAAGAGCAGCGCATTGAACCCATTCTTGACGAAGAACCGGCACCCCTTACTGGGCTTATTAAACGCGCTGCCAAAAGGAAACAACAACAGCAGGAACAGCAGCAGCATAAGGGAGCAAATATTATTAGGATTCACCCACATAGTTTGGTCTCGAAGCTGAAACACCCAAAATCAAAGCCGGCGTTTAAAATGTTTTGGGCTCTCAATAGTGCGTTGCTCCAGGCCATTCAATTCCAGACCATCAACAAAACCGCCATAACGAAGATTTTGAAAAAGTTTGACAAGCAAACGGCTCTCAATTCACGGTACACTTTTTTCCCACTACTAAAACACGGCGGTGTCATACAACCCGGCATGCAATCCAACTCGACCCAACTCACAAGAACCACCATCCCACACCCGTTCATCTCAAGCTCACTCGCCAAATCCATCTGCTACGTTATCACCGAGCGGCTGATACCGCTAACGCCGCAGCTCAGTGATTTTCTGTGTCCCATCTGTACCTCGATAAGTTACAAGCCGATCCGACTCGACTGCGATCACGTGTTTTGTGTGAGGTGCCTTGTGCACCTTCAGCGGACCAACGAGGACCGGTGTCCGATATGTCGAAAGAATGTTGTTTTGAACGCTGATGAGAATAATTTGGATACAAAGTTGATGGAGTTTATGAAGTTGTACTTCCCGAAGGAGTCGAAGAAGAAGCAGAGCGAGACGGAGAATGAGATTGTTAAGGAGCAGCTTGATAGAATGAAGAAGAATAATGAGTGTATTGTGCAGTGAGGAAGGTGAGTGGTTGGGTGGGCGGGAATTGAGGAGACTGGGATGAAAGGTAGGTGTTGAGGGATGGTTTTGGTGTAAGGACTAAAAGTTTAGATCGTCTTTTTGTTGCTGTTTTTTATTTTCTTCTTTTTTTTCTATTTAACATGTTAATTGTATCTATCTAATTTTTATTTAATAATGGTAATGTGTAAATTGGTTTAATATTATCGGTAATGTAATATATAAAGATGAGATAGTTTGTGGTTTACGTTTTACACTTCTGTGTGTGTCAAAATTTTCTATTCCAGTTTGTGGCCAGGGTCTGTCAAAATAACAGTATGTGGTGAAACCGGAATTATTGACAGTTCTATGTCATAGTATTTGGAATGCGTGTGTACACTTAGAAGTCTGTGGCATGCGGTGAAATGTGGTTGAGGAAAGTGGGCAGTGGGCAATGAGACTTGTGTAACGGCCATTTTGGTATGGGATCAGAGAGAAGCAATTGTGTAATTAAGCCTAATACTTGTACTTGGAAAATGGCAATACCAAATTAACATAACATAGCAGAAGCCGTTATGCCATATGGTTCGGTTTATTTGAATGGTAAAGACAAAGATAAAGATGGACTTTTGAAAATGAATGAGTTCCCCATTTGCGTATGCTTGCAGTTAGACTTTCAGCATCCTGCTCATGTACTGTAGACCAAGTCGTGCTTAACAAACTCATTCAACTACACCCCACACCCCGTCCCAGACCGACTTGAAAACAGACACCATGTTTCCAAACCCATCCATTGTCCCACGTACGGGAACCCACGTCCCTCCACTAGGTTCCCAGTCCCAATTTCAATTTCCAGCCCACACGCAAATCCAAATCATGCTCTGCGTGGGCATACTATACTGTACGTACCCAGTACCAGCACGCAGGCACTCTCATATTTTTTTTTATTTTTCAAAACTAAAAAAGGAAAAAAAATAAAAAACCTTCTTTTTGTTCTGGCCACATCACACCCTTCACCAAATTACTTTGTTCCACACAACTATTCCGGATCTTCTCCTCATCATATCTACACTACAAATAAAATGGTATGTTATCGACTTCACCAACCACTCCGTTTCAAATACCTTTTTGTTCTTTTGGTTTTTTTGTATTGAACGTCCCAACTAACACTGACAATTGCACCTCCCCCCGTTCACACGCGAGGAGGGACAGCATTCTGATCCGCCTAACTAGTCATCTACCTCCGTCCCCGAAAAGTCACAGCCCGTTCAGCGCAAGCCCACTGAGATCCCCGAGAAGACGTCCACTGGCGCCGGTGCTTCCGAGAAACCCGCCGCTTCCAGTTCCGGTGCTGGTGCGCCGAGGTCCAAGAGCGGTCCCAACCCCATGATGAAGCTGTACACCGACGACGGAAACGGACTGCGTGTTGAGCCCATTGTGGTCATTGTCATTGCGCTGGGGTTCATTTTTTCGGTCGTTAGTTTGCATATCTTGGCCAAGATTTCGAATAAGTTGTTTGCTTAGGAAAGGAAGTTGTGTGTGTGAAAAATGAAATGGAATGAAATGGAAATAAGATGAGATGAGATTGCATGGGATTGAATTGGTGACGGTATATGAAACGTTTTTGGAAACGGATGAGAATTGAGGTCAGAGAAGAATGTGTTTGGGTGTTGGTATAGGACTGAAGGAGTCGTCGTGTTTGGAAAAGCAGTTTTTAAATCTATTCATGATGGTTAAAAATAATCATAAATCAGTTAATGTCAATTTGATGATTGAATTTACAATATGCAGCATGGGGCAGATAATGGCTATAACAGGGTTATTGAGGTTTTGAACTGAGAATGTAATATACTTTTGTTTGGTCTCAAGCGAAGGGTTCTTTTTGTGATACGTTGGTGGAAAACTACGGCTTTTTGTGTTGGAATCATGGTGTATGTTAAGTGCGGAAGGTATACAGTAAGTCAGTAGTGAAAAGTCGTAGTGGATTAATGATTTGATATAGCTCATACAATCATGTGTTTGAGATGCTCTATCATCACATTGTCTAGGGTGACATTTAAATGTTATACGCTCTGTCCTCAAATCACAGTAATATGCTAGCACGCCTATACTGGAATACCTGGCTCAGTATTTTGTTCATACCTACTCCATCTTTAACACACAGTAACAAACTCAAGTGCCAGTATCCTCAAATATGGCACCTCTTACACGTATCTCAATGCTTCAAAAAATATCATTATGTTATTACTAACTACACTAAACAATTTCCCAGCACCTATAAATCCAAGCTTTTCGAGTTTTCAATTTTTTATTAATTTCCTTACATGTCTAGTCTTCATCATAGATACAGCAATAAATATAACAAAAACACAACCATACATACAAACATAATTGTTTAACGGTTGGACTTGGCAACACGTTCAAGCTCATCCTTCTTCTTGATAGCGTAAGAGTTGGAAGATCCCTTACCGGCGTTGATGAGTTCTTCAGCAAGACATTCAGCAATAGTCTTAATGTTTCTGAAAGAAGCTTCACGGGCACCAATGGTCAAAAGAGCAATAGCTTGGTTGACTCTTCTCAAAGGAGAGACATCAACAGCTTGTCTTCTAACAGTACCGGAAGAACCAATTCTGGTAGAGTCTTCACGGGGACCAGTGTTGATAATAGCATCAACAACAACTTGAAGAGGGTTTTGGTCTGTAAGGAGGTGAATGATTTCAAGAGCGTGCTTGACGATACGGACAGCCTTAAGCTTCTTACCGTTGTTGCGGCCGTTCATCATAAGGGAGTTGGTAAGACGTTCAATGATGGGGCATTGGGCCTTGCGGAAACGCTTGGAAGCGTATCTACCAGCAGAGTGGGGAAGGTAGACAGCACCTCTGATTTGAATGTAATCAGTGAGAGAGACATCCTTAACTTCAACATCGTCAAAAGACCACTTGTTGAAAAGCTTAACGGAGCCAGACTCAGCGACGAGGTCGGCAGGAAGGGCGGTGAATCCTTCGTAAACAACAACTTGTTCTTCCTGTTCTTCGATTTGAACTTCAACTTCGGCGTCAGACATTTTGGATATTAGACTGCTGATGGATCAGAGGTTGTTATTCCTTACTTGAAAAAGGTTTTTACTAAGATGATGGGAAAAAAGATTGTCATGGTTGATAGACTTTTCATGGATTATGTAAGAAACTATCAAATACTTTTTAAGACACTAAAACAATAACCTTAGCTTTCCCATAGAACTTCAACTCATGCTGAGATAATACACCACAGACCCTTATTTACTGTGACATAAAAACCTTGAGCTGGGACTGTATTCCAAAAGGGCTTTGCCCTAACTTCTGATATTAGGATCAGACAATAACCTTATTTCTTCCGATATTACGACCGTTATGCACGCCAGTTTATTTCTTCTGTGAACTAGGCTACACTTAGAATGTGGAGTAAATCTCGAATACTTATACCCCACGAGTAGCCGTCTATCGACATATTTGACTATGATCATTTTCTTGAATCGCTCTTTTTATATTTACTGATTTGCAATAATTATGAAAGCATCTCTTAGACTGTACACTTCACTTGTTTCTTCCTCGGCAAGATCAAGTCTTTTTGCTAGCAACGCAGCCGGAATCTCAAGGGTCTTTAGATATTACTCGTCTGGTAACCCATCATCCGTCAAAATCCAGTATCACAGTTTGGAACAGAAAGATGTAGTTTCATCAACCCCCTCTGGCCCCAATATCTGTGTTGTTTCCTTAGATCGCCCCAAGGCAAAGAACTCAATTTCTTTACAGCTACTTGATGAGCTATTCCAAGTTGCACACACAGACTATCTGGCACAGGAAACTCGTGCGTTAATATTGACCTCTTCGACACCCAGCATTTTCTGTGCAGGGGCAGATCTCAAAGAGCGCAAAACGTTTACACAAGAAGATACTCGTGCATTCCTCAAGAAGCTCAACTATACATTAAACTTGCTCGAATCTCAAGCAATTCCTACTATTTCAGCTATCAACGGTATAGCTCTCGGCGGCGGCTTGGAAATTGCCCTTTCGACCGACTTTCGGGTACTTGGTAAGTCTGCGCAAGTAGGTTTGTCTGAGACCAGGCTTGCAATTATCCCCGGAGCTGGAGGTACTTATAGACTGCCTCGGTTGATTGGGGAATCAAGGGCTTTGGATATGATTTTGACAGGACGTAGGGTTGGTCCTGAAGAAGCCGTAAGTTTGGGTGTAGCTACTAGAGCTGTGGAGGATGCTGATATAGGTGCGCTTGAGCTGGCTAGAGAAATTGCTGCAGGGGGACCTATTGCATTGATTGCCGCAAAGAAGGCTGTCAGAGGTGCTTCCCCGGATTGGGAATCTGCCATGTATGAAAGGGTTGTTAATACGGAGGACAAATTTGAAGCTTTGGCAGCTTTCGCAGAGAAAAGGAAGCCAGTGTTCAAAGGTCGCTAATAGAAACGAAGTAAAAAAAATATCATGATTCAGGCGTTTGTTCTTGGAATCATTTTTTTACAAAAGTAAATTTACTTTCTTGATAAAGGAGTTTGGCAAGATTGATATTTTCATTATTCTATTGAGGTTATGATTAATTACCATACAGGGAGTTAGGCAGGTGCATTTGTATACTCTAATTTCTTCAGTTAACAACAATAGCATGTAGCTATCTAGGAATCGCTTTAATAATGACTGACAATAATATGTTTGTGAAATTGTAAACTCCTGGTTATTTTTGACTATCCTTTCTGATTGTTCAAAAGATTTGAGCTAGCTCAATGCTAGCACTTTTCTCAACATAATAATTAATGACTTTAGCTTATCCAAATAGGGAAATTCTATGGAGTCCAACTTGGGAATAAACTATTGATGTGAGGTACCTTAAATTTTCTTCAGCATATTCTAACTTAGATGAGGACTTCTGCTTTTCAACAATGTCAACTGGAGTAGTAGAATCAGCCAAGTTTATATCCGACAATGCTGAAAATGTGTTCGTATCTGAAACTGGATGCAGATTAGCAGCAAATTCCATCTATTCTGCTATGCAGGAGCAACACTACTCCACGGAAACTTGGGCCTCCCACCCTTTGAATCCCAAAGATAAAACAAGCAAGGTCGTTGACTGGATCTTCACAGTAGATCTACTCAACTTTAGCTTTTGGTCAAATGTCGATGATAATGATACCGGATCTGTAGAGTCTAAAAGATATGGAGTCAAATACAACGGAGTTTTCTACACAGGGTATTGGAGTTTAGTAGCAGCAATTAATAGAGCACTAGACGAAGGCATTCCAATCACTTCGCCAACGTATTGGACAACGGAACAATTCACATTAGACAAATTAGCATACGTGTTTAGAAGTGATACGCCTGACCAAGTTCCATTATTAGAAAAACGATTCGAAGTCTTGAAAGAAGCTGGCAAGGTTCTTCAAAAGGTAAGTGAATATGCCCTTTCACAAATATTACTGTGCTAACCACCTTACCAAGACATTTTCAGCGATATCTTTTGTTAGTGTGATCGAAAAATCAAACCATTCTGCTGTTGAGTTAGTGAAACAATTGACCACCGGGTTCGAAAGTTTTAGAGATGAGTTCATGTACAAAGGTCGGAATGTCAAGATATACAAGCGTGCACAGATATTAGTTTCGGATCTTTGGGCTTGTTTTAACGGTGAAAGTTGGGGTGAATTCTACGACATCGATTCTCTCACAATGTTTGCCGATTACCGCGTACCCCAGATTCTTCACATATTACAATGTATATCTTACTCAGAAACATTAACGGATCACATAAAAGCGTTGAAAGAGCTGGATCTCGGTAGCGACGAGGAAATTGAGATACGAGGCTGCAGTATATGGGCCGTTGAACTGGTGAAGAAATTCATCTTGCAAGAGCATCCTGACGCCAAAGTAAATGCAATACTAATCGATTTTTATCTGTGGGATACGGCTAAAGAAATTCAGAAGAAAAATGGTGGAAACGGTGATGCTATTCCTTGTCATAGAACTAGAAGTGTTTTCTATTAAATAAATAATATGACGTTTAATTCTCTTGCGATGTTCCTCTTGATCCATATATTTTCTAAGATAGCTGTCAATATGGTACTTTTCCTTTTTCAAAACTTTTGCCGCACTTACCTCTATCAGTCGCACGCGCGTAGCTTCCCTAGATTCACCATATGCCACTGACAAATATTGTAGCATCGCTGGATGCCCCACCAGAGACACGTAAGTGTCTCTGTCGATGTTTGTTTGCCACTCCCTAAATTGAATGTTAGATTCGCAACAAACCTGCAAATTCCCTCCCAACTTACTTTTTTGTCGTGTCTGCCGACCCTACACCAGCATGCTTTTTCTTTAACTGCTCAAATTTTTGTTGTTCTCGTAGTTGATCGGCCTAGTATTGATTAGAACAGGTAAACTCGTTTGTCCTTGATTTATCTTACCATTGTAGTGCTGTTGGAGAGAATCAAATGTATAATCTGTATAATGTGTTTGGGCCGAAAGGTTGTCAGATCAACCATTAAAATTCTATCATAAGAAATCTAATTTTTTTTTGAGATGTTCCACCACATTTTTCAGATTGTACCATTACACGCATCACCCCAAAATATCAAGGGTGCCATAGTTAATGCACCTCACTTGCTTCAATCTACGGCTATATATCTATTGTTGAATTATTATTTATCACTAGTCTATAATGCCAGCAACTAAGACGTCTGCGGAATCATCCGCGAATAGAACAAATGTTTCTATTTCTACAGAAGAAGCAAAAAATTCACAGGAACTGAGCGCGTTTGTGCAAAACATGAAACTGGAGATTATCACCGAAGAACTTATAAGCGACTGGGATAAATCAGGTCACCAGAAAATGTATGTATATCGTCAATAGGATACAGAGCAGGGATCTAACTGAATCCGCAAACGCAGATTAACGATGGCTACCGACTTCATCACCGAAAATGACTGGAGAGGGTTAATCCTAATATTTCACGAACTACTTTTAGCTACGACAACCAAACAACTAGTGCCTTACGCAGCAGCTTCACTAATTCAATCTATAATGAACTCCGGAAATGAAGAGATTGTGAACATGTTTCTGAACACATTCTCACTACACCCAAGTAATCCTCATCTTATTAAACTGATGAAATCTCTAAAAATTGATAAGTCACAGTTACTTCTCTCGTTGGAAACGCAAACGCTTGTTGAAATGGGAGAGGCAACCCCGATGTTTGGCAAAAAGATCATTCGAATCAATACAACAATGCTCTACAATCAGAAAAGATACAATTTATTACGGGAAGAGTCTGAAGGTTTTTCAAAACTCATTGTTGAATTGTATACGGCAGCATATAGCAAGCACAATATGCAGAAAGTTGACTCGACTGCTTCGACTATTGTTTCACTAATTGGATATTTTGATTTAGATCCTGTCAGAACTTTGGACATATTTCTCGATATTGCGGCAATGAATTTTGTCGCGAAATCTCAATTTTTTCTTCAAGTTTTGAAAAAATCACCATGGTGGCCCTCGAAGCCTTGTATACCTACCTCTTTGGAAACACTCTCAGAGGGCGGCAATGATAAAGCGGCAAATATTCTTGGATTCAAGCTAAGGTCGATTGTTAATAACGGTGATTCGACGCCGGATAATCTTCTAACTCTTATAGCAGTACTTATTCGGGAGGGGTTTATTTCACTTACCGATATTTACCCATTTACAGATCCAGAAGACAAGGTTTTGGAAGAACTACATGAGAAATGGAAACAGGACATGGATGAGCGAGCATTTTTGGCGACTGCTTCTGCGTTAGCTTTAGCAGCTCCCTTAACCGATGATGATGGAGGATCTTCACAAGCCAACAATCAGAAAGATGGTGAACTGAAAGAAGAGCCTAAAACCAACACAGATGGAAGCATAATATATCCTTCTTTTCAAAAGGTGGGACTGCTTAAAGCACTACTATCTGTTGGTGCGCTGTATCCAGCACTTTTTATACTAACTCGAATTCCAAAAATTGTCGACCCTTATCCAGAAATTTCAGATTTGCTTCATCGCTTGATTGAGTACATAATTCAACCCTTGTACGAACTTTATGGTCAGTCAAGTGAGATAGCGAATCTGCCACCTTTCAAACCTGAAAAAGTTGCGACATCATCTAATCGCGAACTGGATTTGACTGATCCTCCAGCAGGCTTAACTTCATGGGGGTTGGTTTGTATTACCAGTCCAACTGAACATAATCCCCATAAATTTTTCTACGAATCATGGTCTAACGGCTTAGAGAGGGTACGTGATTTTGAAGGTCTCACTCGAATATCTAATTTACTTCTAAGATTTTCCGGTCCGCTACTTTCCAGAAACCCTACTCTTCTAGTTAAAATTTGTCGTATTGGAGCTAATGTATGTCACAACAACAAGGATAATGCTGAAGTTCTATCATATTGGAGAGAATATTTCAGGAACCATATTTTACCGACAATTTCCCTTATCTCTCCAAATCCTGGGGTTATACAAGAAATATTTGCTCTGTTGCGTTATTTCACTTTTGAAGAAAGGTATTCATTGTATGGTGAATGGCAAGGTGTGCTACTTAAAGCTTCTCCCCACTTGAAGTTTGCGGCAAATAAAGCTGAGAAGGAAACTAAAAATGTGCTTAAAAGATTATCAAATACCAATGTTAAAGAAATGATGAGAAGGTTGGCAAAGATTTCATATTCTAATCCATTGTCAAGTTTTACCGTGTTTGTCAGTCAAGTCGAAAGTTATGATAATCTCGGAGGACTTGTTGTTGAAGCTGCTAGGTATTTCACTGACTTGGGCTGGGATATCTTTCCTTACATCATTATGTTGCAGCTCACATCTGGAAGAGGCACGCAGCAAATGGACGGTTTAAATGATAAGAAATGGATTCAATCCCTTGCAAGCTTTGCAGCAAAACTTTATCGAAGATACAGTTACATGGATCCTAAACCGTTATTATTATTTTTGCTGAAACAACTTTATTCGAACGATCTCTCATTTATCATTGTACTCAGAGAACTCATCTCTCAAATGGGAGGTATCGCCCAACTTTCAAACTTGACCATTAAACAAGTTGAGAATTTAGGTGCAGGATTTTTATTAAGATCCAAGGTCTATGAGTCGATTGAAGATGGTAGGGAGGGTGCTGCTAAATCTGGAAAGCGTTTGATTGATGCGATCAATCACTTGGGAATTTTTATGGATTTGTTTATACTTTTGAGTCAAATTCACCTGAGATTTATTCATTATATACCAGAAGAGCTGGCTTATGAGAAGGTTTTAGCATCTAGGTATGATGATTTGACTCATATTCTACTTCAGTTTACAGAACTATCAAACCACTGTTTGGATCTTGAAACCTTTAAAAGGGTGTCACTGCCTATTGGTACTTTGTGTTCAGAATATGGAGTGCCCGTGTCATGGGCTTTTGGAATCTGGAGGCAGTATTTGGGTGACGAGATACGCTCGTATAGCACTTCATCGAAACAAGATGCTGATATGGAAGATGTCGATGCCGTTCAAGAAGAACCTGAAGAACAAAAAGTAAGTGTTTGAAACCTTTAGACGTTTATCACGATTTATACTAACGACAAAATTTTAGACCGAAGTTTGGCATCCTTTGCTACGTGATATCATTCGGGATATTCAACACCTTTATCCAGCAGAAGTGTGGGAATTCCTGAATCCTGGATTTTTCGTAACGTTTTGGCAGTTGTCACTCTATGATATCCAGTACCCTGAGAAAAATTATGTTGAAGCTGATACAAAAATAAAGGAAGCGATAGTAGCTATAACTGAAACTATCTCGAAACTTGAATCAGACCATAGACGCGAGTCTTCAATATCATTGAAAGAGGCAAACGCCAAAAAAGATGAACTAACTCAACAGCAAACAATGTTGCAAGCAGAAAGCCTTCGACATAAGCTACAGTTCAACAGATCTAAAGCAAGGTTGGACCAGGAGAAAGATTCATGGTTTACATACAATCATTCGGAGAACATATCGATGGTCAAAGTGAGGCAAAACCAAGTCAATCAGATTCTTTCGTACTGCTTACTTCCAAGAGTTGTCCATTCCCCCGTCGATGCGATGTTTGGTTCCAGATTTGTTTTACTTTTACATTCCCTTGATACACCGAATTTTTCAACTCTCAAGTTTATGGACAAGCTTTTTGCGAGTGGATTACTATATGCAACGCTCCTAACTTGTACATCATACGAAGCCGAGAATTTGGGGCTTTTCCTGTCAAAAATTTATTCAGAACTGCATCTATGGAACACTGATGAGAAAACGTTTTTGGAAAAGGCAGCTGGTAAAAAAGGTTCCGATGAGACTGGATACTCCTACATTAGAGGTTTCAAGAAAATGCTGGATCACGAAGTTACAGATGAAACCACTATCGTTACTCACAAAGAATTTGTAGCCCCCTTGCTCAAATGGGAAAAACATCTTACTGCAGATATTGTTAAAAGTTTGAGCAGTAAGGAGTATATGCACGTCAGAAATGCTATTACTCTTTTGAGAAATATGATTGGTGTATTTCCAAGAATTTCTTCTTATGGTCTCACGATTATTGACAGACTTGAAGATATTGAATATTCAGATGAGCGTGGAGACTTGAAGCTATCTGCAAGTGCGCTATTGCTTATGCTGAAAAGGCTGGCTCCTTCATGGGTTGCAGTTTATGAATTTAGACCGTGCTCGGAAAATGATAAAGCAGGATTGATTGCAAAGGAGAAAGCTGCTGATGAAGCTAGAGAACGAAAACGCCGGTTACGATCTGGTAAAAAGATATCCGAAAGTAGGCCTGTTTCTAAATCTTCTTCCAAGGCGACGCAAGATTCCACTGCTTCCACTGAACGGCCGGCTTCAGCTGTAAAAGAAAGCGCGACATCCAGATCATCTTCTGCATCCAGACAAAATACGCTACCTGCATCATTACCCCGTATACCTACAGGTCCTCGGAAAGACGAAACATTAACAAACACGAGAGGTGGAGTAACGTCTAAAGAGCCAAGATTTACTTCCAACGCTCCAACACCCAGAACTAAAACCTCATCGACGAAGGAGTTTGAGATCAAAGGTACAAGTGGCAATTCTGTAGAAATTAAACCTAGAAATCAGCGAGGAAATGCAAAAGAATCATCTGCACCTTTGGAGAAGGAAAAAGCTAAAGAAGTTGAAAGCAGAAGAGGAAGAGGTTCTCTGGAAGAACGGCCTAGGGATGAAACGAGAAGTAGCGAAAAGAATAACTCTAACGACGAGAGGAAATCTTTTGGTGGAAGATTGTCTAGACCTAATGATACAAAACTTTCACAAAAGCCTGGGCCTTCTACGGGAAGTAACGATGTGCCTGTTCAAACTAGATTACGAGACTCAGCTAAAAATTCGCCGAGAGATAATTCGCCCAATCCAAATAGACGCCCGCCTGCCAGAGAGAACTCGCCTAGAAGAAACGGTATAAGAGGAAGCGCTAACGAAAGAGAGAGAGAAAGAGATAGGGAACGGGAACGTGCTAAAGAAAGGGATCGTTTAGCAGATAAAGAAAGAGCAAACGAGAGAGATCGAAATATTGAGAGAGAAAGAGAAAGAGAGAGAGAAAGGACTGAGACGAGACGCGAGCATAGTGAACGCCAAGATCGTGAGAGTAGGAACAATAATGCTAGGAATGATCGGGGCAGAAATAATGACCGAGCAGGAGGTGCCGAGAGAGAAAGAGAGCGTGAAAGAGAACGTGAAAGAGAGAGGGACAGAGACAGAGACAGAGAGAGGGAGAGGGAGCGTATCAAAGAAAGAGAGAGACCTGCCGATAGGCGGGATAATAATGAAAGATCTCGCTACGAAAACGACAACAAGCCAGATTTACGAGCCAGATCAGCACAGGATAAGTCAGTTCGACCTGAGTCTCATTCTTCATCTCGCCGAGGACCTGAATCCCAACCATCTTCTTCGAACGCCGGTCCCATCTCCAGACCTTCAGACCGAAGGCCGCCCGTGGGTGAAGACTTGAATCGACGATCACAAAACTACGGTGAATCACAAGGAAGTGGATTCAGAATGGATTCGGACAGATTGGAAAGTAGGCAAAGAAACGAAAAAGAGAGAGAGAAACGGAGAAGGGAATGGGATAGAGAGAAAAACACCGGCCCCAACCAGATTCCCATCCAGTCATCGTCGAGAGGTAGTGGCGGAGCAGGAGGTGCAAGTGGCTCTGGTGGATATAGAAACCCAAGAGACGGAAGATCAGGAAACGGAGGATTTGGAGATACGAGGAGAAAAGAGCCTTATGGAAATATGGAGAAGAGAAGGAGAACTGGTAACCATTAATTGATTGTATATACGTTAATGCAGGTCGATGTTTTTTACCTACTTGAGATTGTATAGATATATGTAGCGTTGAGTTTTGAACGACGTATAGATTGATGAAAATAAACCATTTTGTGAGTTGATATTTATGAATGTACTGAAGAGCATTACAGCAGATTTTTTTTTTTTAAAGAGGCTCAAAATTCAAATTGTCCTGCTTTTCTTGTTTATAACCTGCATGTTCATGGGACCTTAACTTAGGCCGGGATTCCGAGACACCTCTGCTCATCATGGCCATGTGTTTCAGAACAATACAATGCAACGTTCCTGTCCATTGGCACAAGGGACAACCCTTCATGTTTTGAATTTTTTTTATTTTTTTTTTCGATTATTAAATTTTGGGATTGTAATCCTTCAAGGTTTTCGGGTTCTTTTTCATAACGGTATAGGAAAGTTGTAAAGCCGAATTCTGAGTTGGGGTTGTTGTTGGTTTGGAGTGTTAGTAAACAGTTTGGAATGGTGTCGCGTATTTCGTTTATTTATGGGAACCCGTACGTACTGTACGGTATTACTTCGCGGCCGTCGTTTCGGTAGGACTTCAAAGTATCGATATAAATTTATAATAATAATATCAACATAGCTATTCTGGCATGCCCAGAGCTAATTAGGCGGGTGGTGAACCTTGTACCGTTACGGTACGTACCGAAGTTATTTGTTGTTGTTGTTGTTGTTGAGAATTTAGTATGGCATGTTCTGGCTTTGGGCTGGTTTAATGTTAAGCTTTTTTGCATATTTTTAAGATTATTGTACTGCAAAGGGCTCAAACTTTCAATATCTGCTGAGTGCCGGTGGTTTTTGACTAATAGAAGAGTTTAATTTAGTTGTCATGCCAGCTGAGCTGATTGATCACCTTGACCTTGAGGAGGTTTATGAGTCTGATCTACAATTATTAAAAAAAGTTTTTTTTCTTTCTTTCTTTCTTATTTGTTATTTGCTGGAAATAATAAATAAAAAATAGCAGAAATCTTGGGCAAATGATCTGTCACTGCCCCTTCATTTACTGTGTGGTTATATATTCTCCTATATCAATGCTTTAAAATTAATTCAATGCCCATACTGCAAAAGCTCTATATACCTCCAATTGATCATCCTTAGACCAACATTTATATATTTCAGGACTCTACATTCTTGAATTTATTGAACTAAAACTTAAAGACTGTGTTATTTTTTTTTCTCTCTCTCTTTCTGACAAAGAACTGCTTTTTATTAGCATCAATTCAATCAGAAAAAAATTTACTTAACTTGTCCAAGTAATCGACATTTTCATTCTTTTCTTATACCAACCTTTAAATTTATCTTTAAATCAAACGCTCTTCCTCAGCATACTAACTCTCCAACTTCCATTTTAAACACTTTTTAATATCATAATTCCATTTATCTCTCCCTCATTCGACGACCGGTATTGTGTCTTCAACCACAACACGCAAACCTCTCGCGCTAAAAAAAATCAATCACAAAATGACAGCCACAATTTCGCTAAACCAATTTCGACCTGCATCAACCACGCGGCTTGACACAACCCATCTGCACTCCGCATTACTCCTCCAAGCCCCACGCAACCCCACGCGGCCCTCCGTTTCCATCTCCACCTCGCTCACCTCCTCCCCTGAATCGCCGGCCCTCTTCAGCGGGTACCTCCTAAAGCGCGGCACCACCGGCCGCAAGTCATGGCAGCAAAAGTGGTTTGTCCTCCGCACAACCCAGCTCGTCTACTACAAAGACGACAAAGAATACAAGGTCAAAAACATCATCAACCTCAGAGACGTCATATCAGTCGCCATGGTCGAGCCCTCAGAGGGCCATTTCGTCGTGCTCACAACCGCCAAAGACTACCACCTAAAAGCCGCAACCGGCAAAGAAGCAGCACAATGGGTCGACACAATCAAGTCTCTTCTTCCACACTCAACCCCTAGCACGCCCAGTCACACCACCCTTCCACCGCGCCGCCCAGCGCTCCGCACTCACGCCAGTCTTTACTCTGGAGAAGACCTAGCGTCGACAAGTTCGTGCGGGTCCATGGACACGCATCCCACTCCGTCGGCCGTGATCTGCAGCGGGTCGCTTCTTCGTCTGCACACGCGCGTGAAGCGATGGCACTCGGAGTCCGCCACGTTGACGCCGGTTTTCTTTCACGCGAACCGATGCGCGGTGCCGATTGACCATATTGTGGACGTCATGGAAGTCGACCCGCTGTCGAAATCAAAAGTGTTTTGTTTCGTGGTGGTTACTGATACGAAAAGAATAAGGTTTTGTGCTGAATCAGATGGTGACTTGGTGAGGTGGTTGGCTGCCTTTAGACAGGTTTTGGATGAGAATAAACATCGTAGTGCAAAGAAGGTGCATTAATTGTGTGTGTTTTTAACGTTCTTTTTCGTCTTGATGTTACTTTTATCTATTAGACGTGTTGTCTCCTCTTTGCTATACTAAACTAATGACAGTTATTTATTCCTATACAAATACTTTTAATAATCTTCTAATGACAATATAAACCAATTAATAGATCCTATTTGTGCCAAAAAAAAAAAATGATATAGATCGTTAATTAACTAACGCTCACGTTAGATAGACATAATATATCGTTTTACATTTTTACTCGTTCAACAAATCATAAACGTAGTTTGAAGCTCTGAGAGCTTTTTCAACTGCTTCCATTGCCAAAAGATTCTTCTCTTCTGATAATCTTTCAGTCACGACTTGAACACCAACAGGAAGACCGTGCATTTTTGCAGCATCATAGTTGTAATAAGCACCAGCCTCCACTCTGTTAGCAGGTCTAAAGTCAGGATCTACTTTATCAAACATCTTGTCCACATGAGTTACAGGCAAGACACCAGCAGTGTAGTCCAACAAATTGAACATAAAAGTGTACCCACACGACGACACCGATTCGTACAAGCCGTGGTGAGGGAATGCAGGTGTAGCGTTAGGAACAGTAATCAAGAAATCAATTCCTGACTTGTTCCAAGCCTCAAAGTAGTCAGCTTTGTAGCCCTCTCTTTCAGCAATCAAGTCCCATCTTTCAGGAACTGTCTTTACGTTCCAATCACGAACCAAAGTAGCCCACACTTTGTCACCTACAATGTTTTCAAGGTACCATGCATAAAGCCACTTCATCCATCTAGGACGATTCATGGCGGTCATGAATCTATCAACACCCCAATCATTAGTCTCGCCATATCTTTGTTTTCTAAGAGCAACTGCTCCACCATCTTCGCACAACAATTGCGATGCAATTCTAAGGTTTTTCAATGGATCAACGGATTCGAAAGTCACGACGTCGTGGCCCTGTGCCCTGAGAGCATCCACAGTCATATCTAAAGCTCTGGCACAAGCAGGAGAGGGTTGGACGACACCATCAGTGTACATGACACCAACTTTCAACTTTTTTGGTAAAGTCACATCGGTCTTCCATGGAATGGGATGCACGGAGTAGTCATATTTCCAAGGCTTCATGGAGACAACAGCTTCCATGAAATATCTCAGATCCTCTAAAGTTCTAGCCATTGGCGAATACACAGCTGGGATACCATCCTGACCACTCATTGAGGTAGTGTTTCCTACTTTAGGAAATCTACCTGTTGAACATTTCAGTGAGTAACAACCCGAAAAATGGGCCGGGACACGAACGGATCCTGCAACATCGGTACCAACACCAATTCTGCTACCACCGTAAGCCAGCAAACAGGCTTCACCACCAGTTGATCCTCCGGCAGCATATCCTTTGACGTGGGGGTTTTCGGTTATTCCCCAGAGGTCATTGTAGCATTCGAAAGACAGCATTGTGTAGGGAACATTAGTCTTGACAAATGGAATCGCACCAGCATCTCTGAGTAAACGGACAACGGCGGAATCTTGGCTAGCAGGTTTGAATGCATTTTCGGTGTAGCCAATAGTTGAATCAAAACCTTTGACGTTATGGGTATCCTTCAGTGAAACGGGGAAACCAGCCAAGGGACCTTCCAAGTTAACAGTTTCAAGGTAAATTCTATCTTCGGCGTCTTGTATCATAACTTCTGTAATGCAGTTTGTATCTTCCTGTGCTTTCAAAGCCTTCTTACCGTAAGCACGAAGAACTTCCTTAGGAGTCAATTGGCCTTCTTTCACTTTTTGGACAACATCTTTAACGTACTCTCTTGTAATTTCAACTTCTTTCGATGTGAGTGGCTCTTTGTAATCTTTAAGCTTTTCGATTCTGGCATCACGTTCTTGACGCTTTTTCTTGATATCCTGTGGATGCTGAAAGTATCCGTAAAACATTTTGAAAAGGGGAGAAATGAGGGTTGAGTGGTAAGTTGGAAGAGTAGTGAAAAATAAAATAAAAAAGTGAAAAATAAGAGAAGAGGAGCGATATAGGCAATCCGAGGGGTATTTATTTGATTTATTGATATGGGGAAAGAAAGAAAAAGCCAGGCTTATCATTAAGAAAGCTTATTCAGGAAACGGCTAAGAAAAAATTTGGTGACATTTGGTGCCTTTCCTGTGAGCGACTGCCGATATTGGAATTCTGGTCGTTAATATACCACAAATAACCAATATTAAAAGGCTGTGGTATAAATTTCGATAGAAATAAACCTCTTTTTTTAATATTGTGCGGTAAAATGGATTTTGAGAATTCGAGTTTAAAAGGAGCTGTTTTGCACTTGAATCGATGGTTACTAATTAGCATTGAAATTGATTGGTGGAATAAGTATGGCATTGATCTGTTACAGATGTTCTAGATTCAGTACAATTACCATATTGCAAAATGTCTACTACACGGTATAGCAGCAGTAAAACAAAGTACATAAAGGATTCAACGGTACATCTAGAGCTAAGATCTATTCAGATACAATACAGCATGATGCCAGTTCCTTGAAGTTTTCCACGAGTCAACCGTCCCAGACCATTCAAAAGGCCCCCCACATTCACTTCTCAAATCACCAATTCAACCCCACCCATAGCCACAAGTGCACATTTCAAGATCGTCAAACTGGCGGTTACTTTCAATATTTCAGGCACTCAAATAACTCATCGACTGGACTCTCCACAAAACTCTGTATAAGCTTACATGCATAGACCTTCCTTTTCAGGCCTCTCACTTTTCGCACACTCGTAAAAAAAACCACCCCAGACTTACCCAAAAACAAAGCTTCCAATTCCAATTTTGTATATAAATTTTTTCAGACCATACCCGTGTACTCAATTATAGTCGCTTACCTTGGGCTTTTGTCTAGATAAAAATACATTCCAGTGGTATTGGCGAAAACAACCTGTGTAAGCGTTTGTTTATACTGTAGTCAACAACTTTCTGGGGTAGAGGGGAGTTCAATGTGGCTGGGGGAGTTCTTAGCTGTTAAACTTTCTTCGTTGGATTTTAAGCGCGATTTGCCGAATTTGTATTGAACTTTTTCATACTGTTCCCCGATCGGTATGTCGGCACATCTGATATTCTGAACTAACTGTTAATTATTGGATTTTTGAATTTATTCAGACATTTTCGCCATTTATGTAGATATCTAGAAGTGGGGAGTAGACTGTTTTGTAAATTTACAGTATTTAGTATTTACGCAATATTCAGTACTGATCAAGAGTTCATTTATTCCAAAACTACTGAAGTTTCAAAGAAACCATTCAACAATATCATCATTAAACTTTTGTATTCAATATTCTTACATTTTCATTCATAACCATCGTAAAAATTCAAGTACAGTATAACTTAGTACTCAGCTAATCTCAACTTCTTTCCAATCTCCTTTTTACTAACATATGCAGTATTCTCAGCAGGTTCGGGAGAAGCGGCTCTGGTTCTCAACGCATTGTAGTCGCTAATATCAAAGTAACCAAACCCTCCGAGCAAATAGTTCACATCTTCATCATACAACGTTGATTGTGTCTTCGGCGTCAATCCTACTACTCTACCAACATTATGATGTGGTGATTGCGTAGGTAAACCGTAGAACGGTTTCGGCATTGATTCAGCCACAGCTGCAAGCTTATTGAGTTTCTCGTAAGAACGGGCACGAGTTCCGTAATCGGGAGCGCTTTTAGCTTTGGCTGCACATTGACGCCAGAGAGATCGGACTTCGAGGAAATACGACTGAAGAGTATCAAGCAGTCTTTGGGTCTGTCTATGCTTCGAAGACGCGCAGATTGTAATCGAATCTTCTTTTATAATGTATCCCAGTCCGTAACCGTTGGAGGTAGTGGGTCCGAAACCGAAGAGCTTGAGTGCAGGGTTACCACAGTTACTGGTTGACAAAACAGAGTTGTTTAGCTTGTCCCAACCAGGATCAGCAAAGATAGATGGTAGCTCGTTGAGTTTGAAATTCTTGTTGTTTTCACCAGTAACTGTAGTTTCTGAGCTATTAGAGTTTGGACTTTCAGCTCCAGAATTGGCTTCATCTACCAATTTCTTCCAAATTCTGAACAATCCATAAAGATGCCTATCTTGTCCAAGTCCCTGCAAACACTCTTTGGTTAAAGCAGTATGTCTTTTGCAGGCAACATTTAGATATTCAATCTTCTCAGCAGCCGGTGCATCTTCACAGAATTTCTGTACAAAGGCTACTGACTGTTCCGTAGCTGACCTAATGGCTTCAGTTCTTCCATGGAGGAAAGATTTGGTCATGGCAGGCTCATAAGTACATTCAGTCTTACCGTATAGAATGTAGTATGCAGCCTGAAATCCCATCTGTACGAAGGCGTCTGGCGAAAATCCCATATTTTTGATGCTCTTCATACCGTAATGCTTGAACTCCAAAGATTGGAAATCATTCTGCTCAATCAAATCTGCCAGTCTAGTTTCTGCAAACCTCAAGGAGAGGGCAAGTTCCGGTACGAGCGCCCATTCCAGTCTGTGGGGTGTAGTAACTACGTCACCAAAAGATGCGGGGTCACGTTTTGAAGGGTCTGGGGAAACTGATTTCCATAACGACGGGGATTGGCCGTTGATACTTTTGGCAAACCTTAAGATAGTATCAGTGTAGATGTCAGAAACATAACGAAGGACAGTATGACCATCAACACCGGTGTGTTCAAAGTTTACACCTGCTTTTGCATTTTTTGTTACAATAATTTGAAGCTTGTCGTACCATCTGTTTGTACAAGTTCCGACTTGGACACCTTTTTCAAGAATGGACAAACCACAAAGCATATTTCTAGCAAGATCCGACATGGAGGTGGGTGATACATGATCAAGACATACTACAAACAATGCAGAGTCAATAAGCTTCAAACATTCGTTATTGGTTTGGTCGCCGTCTGAGAGCATTCCATCTCTAACACTAGCCCAGATTCTTCTATTTTCTGTAGTCATGACTCCCACAGCGGATTTGCTAATTTCCTGAATGGGGGTTTGTTCTGCATCATCGATAATAGACTGGAAATTGACAGCCATGTCAGGTTCTGTCATGATTAAATCATTGTTTGAATCTAAAACGTCAAACCAGTAAAATTGGGAGTGGCATAGAACAACTATGTGTCTCGAAGTGGAATCCGACTGCATGACACAACCCGAAAGCGATGGGATTCTCGAGCTACCAAATAATCGTTTGTACTGATCCATACAAAGACTTTTTCCGCCACGACCTGCATCCGGAGCGAGTTCTTCACGACGCAGAGCACGGATGAATCTGAGTGAAGATGTGGTCAAAGTTGCCGCTCGTTGGACTTGAGTAGTTGCATAAGGTGTAGTGTCGTCTTCTAGCAGAAAGAATGGATTTAAGTTTAAAACGACTGGGGAATCATAGTTAAGGTACGAGTCGTACCAAAATTGTTCAATGTAACTTGCTTTATCCTTTGCGTATTCGATAAGTTCTCTCTGAAGGTAGGGGCCTTGAGCCTCAAGAAACTCTTCAACTGCACGTTTCGTCGCAGCATGTTCGTTGGCGGACTGAAGCGGTTTCAATGCCGAAAGATATCTTTTGCAAGTATCTTCGAGGTTTGGAATTGGTAGTTTTGGTAGCTGGTCTTGTTGTGCAAATGTGAGACCGTGGGGTTCTTCAGTCATTGTGGTTTATGGATGATGTCTAAGTGTATGCAGAATTGGGAAATGGTGTAAAATAAAAACAATTTGGGGAAGAGAAAAAAAAAGCGGATATAAAGGTATTTATATGTTGTTCCGTAGGCCTTTAATGATCGGTTGTCAGGCTCAATACAAAAATGGTTGGAAGCACACAATCAAAGTTTCTTTTTCATTTTTTTGGTTTATTCTTCTTTTTTTTTTTTTTTTTTTTTTTTTTTTCCTTCGCCCTCGATCTAAGAAATGTATGTTATTCTCTCAAAAAACAAAAAGCTTGAATTAAATTTTGGTCTTGTGTTTTCACGGATATTCGTTAGTCTTCCCTAACGAGCTATAACACATGGTCTTTTGACAGTCATCTAGAATTGGATGACTTTGCGTGTGCCTGTGGAAATTGAATATCTGGGGTAATTTTTCAAGTCAAATTGATAGTTCAGATAAAAAAACAAGCCATAGCGCAAAACCTGAGATCCGAATTTCCGGGGTTGATTATTCAATTAAGGAACAGTCGTAAAAAATAAATAAAACAAATAAATCTGCATTAATGCAGATAAAGATAGAACCAATTATGACGAATGTATACAAATTCTGTATTCGAGAACGATCAGCTTTGTAAAGACTTTGTTTGTGCGTACGAGGAAAAGGCTTCCACGATAATTTATCAGCACTTTTGTCTTATGTAATTACAAAAGTAGTACGATACCAGCTGTGGCTTAACAGAGAGTGTAGTCCCAATAGAACAGGTTACGATCAATTCACGATAAACAAGAATAAAGATTATGCTAAAGTGCGAGAGTTTCTGCTAATAACAGGAGGGCATTTTATGAAGTTGATGTTAAGTCTGTGACCTTCTCTTCTGTTGTGGGGTAGGAGGGTAGGGTAGGGTTTTATAAAAATTACTACAAAACTTGAAATTCTTGGATTTCTTGATCACACGAAGGCCCCATAGTAACTTTAAATTTTTCCCTTTTTCCCTCCCCTCTACAGTAGAGGCCTAAGCTTTTTTTTTGTTTTTTGTAACCTCTCAAAAAGTTAAAGAATTTTCTGGGGAAAACTAAAAGAAACCTTGCACTTTCAGCTTTCACAGGTAAATAGCCTGTGCATATGATTGGCACGATCAAATGCTCATCACAGGTTCACGAATTGTTTGCGTGTCTTCTAACTACTATGTCATAGGTTTGTATTTTTATATCAATGGTATTATCTAATTTTGAGTGTGTTATAAAGAGCGGTTGTTGATTTGATTACTCTATGGTCATATTAATTGGCTATCTACTAGTGTGTGTAACAAAATATGTCTGTTATTAAATAATGAACCAACATCAGCTTATTATATCCTTGGTTGCAAATACAGGTCCTCACTAAGACTATCCAAGCTATACCTCTTGAAACATCAATCAACCTTTTTCAAATTGATATAAAAACGTACTTTCTGTAATCATACAAGGTCGAATATCATAATAAATTACCGCTTTTTCATCAAGTTTTCAATGTAACAATATCCTCAAATGACGTTCCACGCATTCTAGTTGTATTATGGGATTTTTGATACGGCAAGTCCTCAATGTCTCCATTAACCCGACTAGCGCTATATATTCAGTTACATGTTTAATGATTTCAACGAAATTAACTAGAACCACTTGAAACTCGACTACCGAATAGAAGTGCCCACAGCCATTCAATCATCTACAAAAGCATTGTTTTTTTGGCGATAGTTTGCATTTTGAGTGCAGATGGCTATTCACTCATATTCCATTGATCCGGCTGTCTGAGTACTCCATCATTATCTTCCATGTGTACGTGCATATATCTATATTCATTCATACATAATATAGATAAACACATGCTTAATTTTACCTGCAATAGCATTGGTAGTTATATATATCAGCCCTTTTAAATAAAAGAATTATTAATAATAATTATCAGTTACCAACTATTTTAGAGGTTAGATCTACATTTGTTTTCATGTGAAGATGTACACGTCCAACGCATTGTGTAGTTGTATCCCAAAAAATTTCGGATTGGTGGAACGTTGGAAATAACGCATATCAGCAGCATCTGTACGTACAGTAGAAATGATTGACATAACGTTTAGTAGGCAGACAACATCATTATTTGTCCTCTGGTCTTGCCAAACAGTTTTTCAATACCTATAAATATTAAAAACAGATGTTTTGTGTATGGGTCTCTCTGTACAAAACTGTCATTTATTCGTACAATAGGGTATGCTACTCTAGTGCAGCTTACTGCTATCAACAAACCGGCGTTCTACAAACTACACCAACATGCAACCAAATGGCTTATGTTGGACAACGCTAAATGGCCATGACGCTACACGGCTAAATCTTCATACTGAAAAGCCATTGACAAGCCATTGTGTGTTGTAAACAATAACCGAGTCATGTTTATTTTTAATTACAAAATGTCCGATATCCAAAAGAGATCTTCTGATGTGTATAATGGGGTTATTGATAGGATCGTGAGCTCATATAGTGCGAAATCTAATTGAACCTAGGATAATGCGCAGAAAGCTCAAAAAGAGCTGGGATTTGCTAAATTTGCTCTCTAATAGATATACGCAGTATTGGAACTGCAGAATAAGCGTCAAAGTTTTGCTTTATTATTCATTAGGTGTCGTCACAATTCCGGATGTTATTAAAACGAGAATGATAATGAATTCCGTGTCTTTGGCATGAACACCAGCCTTTACACATCAATCTAGATCTCGAAAACCTTTCCATATATTCACTAAAACTATACGTACAGTTTCAGCTTTTTGTGATATCACCAACAACACATGTACAGGATGTTATATACAGTATGAATACCTGTAGAGCAAGTTGGAAAGGTGGCCGAACGACATTATCTGACCTTATAAAGTCTCGATTAACCAGTTAAAGCATTCAACCAGTTATGGTACAACTTCCTTAATCTTTCTAGAAATTAACGACTTGAGTGTAATTAATCCACTGAAGATTGTTTTTGTAGTCGCTCTATTTGATATATTTGTTGTTATGATCTGGAAACAAAACTGCTAAATGAACTGTCTTGTTTATACCACCTTCAGTTAGCTACCATAATTATCAAATGTCTACATAATATTGTTCGAGTCTCATAGAGATAATATGATATATATAGACTTGATACAATTTGGGCCAACTACTATACTGACAGCTGTGTTATATACTGCAAAATATTGTTTTAGCCATAGACAAAAGTTGCTCTTTTATACACCAGTATCTGTTGTCCGTTGATTGAATTGGACGAGTTTTATTTACTTCGCGTAGTGGACTCAATGAATGTCATAATTTAATTCTGATGTATTATTTCCTCTTTTAGCAATTGCCTAAATCGAAGAGAACCCTAGCCACAAAGCCTCGTGTCTCAGATGAAGAACACAAACAAACAAACAAACAAACAAAAATAAACAAACAAACAGACAGACAGACAGGCAGACAGACAGTCAAAAATAAAACAAAAAAACTTAAAAAAAGTAAGCAACATCAAAGTTCGTTCCTGGGGGTCGAGTACAACCAGTTTATAGATTCACATCTAGCATATTTTATTGATTAACTTAAGTAAAGGTAGAAGGAGCAATCATGTAGATCTCCATATAACAAGCTACTCTTGTCATACTAGCAGATATAGATCCCGTACTAGAAACAATATCCACAAGAACAAGACCTTTCATTGATGTTTATTTTTAACATTGTCAGTTTCACATATACCCGTCTATAATACGCTAGTTGTGGTTACGTAACATCCATTTTTTTCTTCCTATTCCTGATATTCCTGAATTTTTTGACCTCCTTGAGTTCTCCATTTCCACGACACTTTTCTTGCTGAAGCAAACTGTCTACACTCTAATCTTACTATATACACAGAACACCCATGGCTCATCGATTTGCAAGGCACTCTTTATCTGAAACAGATTCTTCCTCATCGCTCTCACCAGCTGTAAGCTTCCTTTTTACATCCAAATAACACATGCTAGAATGCACTAATGGATAACAAGATTATTAACGGTTTTTACTTTAGCTGAGGAGCTCGTCCCAAATGCTCGGATATGGACGACGACAGAATTACGATTTCAGCACGAGAAATATCGCTACTCCAAAGACTACCAGAGCTGAACCAAAAACGCCTATATTTACTTTCACAAGCGAAAACATACTACCATCAAAGTCGTCATTGTCGTCCACAAAACACAGGTACGACAGCCCACAGAGTGCGAGGCGAGTGAAGTTTGAAGTGGACGAAGATATGCTGGAAGGCCCACCACGGAAAAGAAGGTATGGAAGTAATCTTGATACCTCGACGGAGTCAAGAATGCTATCGATGGAATGTGAAATAAAGCAATTACAGTTGGAAACGCTAGGCCGTTACAATGAACTGCAAAATATGATGCTGGAGCAGGCGAAGCAATTGTATGAGATTAAGCAAGAAAACAAAAAACTAAGAGATATCATTCAGCGTATGAGTCGATAATAGTGTCAATGATGGCTCACTAGGGGCTGTTTTAATTGCATATTTATTGTATGATACTCGCTCATTGCTTTAGGGAAACGAACAATAATTGCATATTTGAGTGTTGATGCTTTGATGCTCAACAATGTTGTTTTCTTTCTTTATAGACTTATTTATTTATTTTTTGCTGCTAGTGCTGGATTAATACATTAATGTTAAATACCTATCGTGATCAATGTCATAAGACAATACTAGGTGCATGGAGCCAGCCATGAGATTTCATTATGTTGAGTCAACCATATTTTACATTATCGTTGGTGTCTGCCATCAACTAGATAAGCATGTGGACAGAGCTATCCTGAAATCTAAGAGATCTTGGATGAATAAACTGTATAATCTTTATAACTTGCTTTAAGTTACAGTACAATCTCGACGCGTTTGAAGCTCGAAATCGAGAAGAGGAATTAGGATTTGATTTTGACATGCAAAACAGTCAGCACAGTAAAAAGATACAGTTGAAACCCTAACCAGAAGTATTTAACTAGTGCAAATTTCATACTTTGCTTCTTTAAGCCAAAAATACCAGCTGTGATGTCAAGCAGAGATAACATTTGATGATTTTGTAGTTAAATCTACACTTCAATTTTTTAAACACAACTGGGATCTGACTGAATGCGGACATATTTCTAGATCTAAAGTATGCGAGTTAGGATTTTTTACATAGTTGAGAACCTCGCGATCTAAGCTTTTCGTGATGTGAAAGATTACATAAACGTCCCAACTGAATTTTTCTTGGGACAATCCACGAAATTTTGCTAGTAGAAATAACAACGGTGAAAAAAAATAAAAAAATACTTTTCATATCTCAATCGTCATCTTACTTTAGTTTGTTATACTTTTAGTACAAGCGCGAGTTTCCATTGCGAATAAAAGTATACATCGTTTATTGTTTGATTGTGAGTTGGGAATTTGTCTGACTGTCTGTATACGAGTACTAACAGAACTAGGAAAGAATAGTTGCTATTCAATCAAAAACTTGAAGAAACATAAACGACTGCCATCCACAAACATTAATTTGAAATATTAGAAGGTATGTGGTGTTGACGTTGATAGTATCAATCTTTTGACTAACTTGCTTTGTAGAAGATGGATGCTCCAATCAACTTTGATTCAGAGCATGCTTATCTCTCGCTCTCTAACCTTGCACAAAAGTTCGGTTACAAGGTGCCATCAGCATGCACAGAACTAGCCTCAGATCTATCAAACTACAACCAGCAGATCTCACTCCTCGCCAGTTTTGCTCTTCATGAAAACACAACCATCCCAGTTCTTGCATCTTACAAACCTTTGTTTTTAGATATAGTCGGTCGCTGGATCTCAGATCAAGCCGTTGAACAAAACTACCAGAAATTATTCAATCTTCCAGCTCCCCCATTTAAGGGATTCTACGTACTCAATGCTTTGGGAAGGTTGATCTCAGTGTTACCCGAAGTATCACCGTTGACTGTGCATTTCTTGAAATCAACAAACATTATAGAATATTTTACAAAGAACTCAGAACTTTTCGGTGAACGAGGCACGCATGAAGTTTTACTAGCATTAACAAGACTGGTAAATCACGATTACGACTCATACATTCCTTTCCTGAATCCATCTTATTTAAAGACTTTCCTTACACATCAATGGGACTCGGTGAAATATTTGTCAATTAGACTTTTGTCTTTCTATCTGAAATCGTCTGATAATGTTTTGCAACAAACTATCGAAACACATATACCCGATCGAAAAACAATTTCGGGCCCATACGAAGGAGTCAACGACACAGATTTTTTCTTTTTACCGCTTCTAGAGGCCAAACGAATCTCTTCTTCTTTGACCATCATCAACGAAAATAATTGTTCAACCGAGAAAACTATCGAGATCAAAGAAATTCATTTATCTCCTCTAGTTACCAATCTAGCCGGAGTTATCATTCCCAGACTTTCAACTTCTAACGAATCATCCGCTGACTTTGTCCCGACTGAAGGTGCTGTGAACTGCTTACGACAACTTTCGGAGTCGCTCAAGACATCAAAACCTATATTGCTGACAGGAACGGGTGGATCAGGTAAAACATTCTATATTGATCAGGCCGCTAAACATGTGGGGCACTATGAGGATTTAGTCAGAATTCATTTGGGAGATCAATCGGATGCAAAAATTCTAGTGGGAACTTATTCGACTGGTAATGATTTGGGATCATTCGAATGGAGAGCCGGAATTCTCACGGTTGCTGTTCGTGAAGGGCGTTGGGTTATGATTGAGGATATCGATAAAGCACCGACTGAGATTTTGTCAGTGTTGTTGCCTTTGCTTGAAAAGCGTGAATTGCTGATTCCTTCAAGAGGTGAAACTATCAAGGCTGCGCCAGGATTCCAATTGTTTTCGACCATCAGAACCACTCACTCAAAGAACGGATCCGCTATTGTACCTGATATTATCGGTAAGCGCCTATGGAGTCATATACATGTCGAAAGCCCATCAACAGATGAATTAAAGAAAATCATTAGCGAAAGATTTCCCTTATTATCAAACCATTCTGATAAAT
Organism: Geotrichum australiense; assembly: GCA_030563945.1. Lineage (NCBI taxonomy): Eukaryota > Fungi > Ascomycota > Dipodascomycetes > Dipodascales > Dipodascaceae > Geotrichum > Geotrichum australiense. The sequence goes on along the minus strand of JAJMKR010000027.1, from coordinate 50,415 downwards.
TTATCAATACCTATAATACTGCATCTAGAATATATAGCGAACCAAAATTCATGTCGCTCAACAAGTCTGGTTCAAGTCGCCAGATATCATCCCGTGATCTAATCAAATGGGCACAGCGAGTCAATTTGATGCTTGTCAATAAGGGAATCACATCCCCGTCGCAGGCACTAGAAAACTCCATCTACGATAACATTTTTGCCGAGGCTGTCGACTGTTTTACAGGATTCTTGCCTAATTTTGAAGCTAGAAAATATTTAGTTGATGCCATAGGAGAGTGTTTGGATATTCCGTCTCATCAAGTCACATTGTTCCTTGAGAAACACATTCCTTTCTTTGACGAAACTAAACAGAATATTATTGTTGGTCGTGCTCTTGTTAAAAAGGATTCAGCCATCAACAAATCAAGATCGAGACAAGCAGCTGCTCAAAAAAGTAAATTTGCAAATACCAACCACTCCTTACGTCTGTTGGAGCAAATAGGTGTGTCTGTGTCTATGAGGGAACCAACTCTATTAGTCGGTGAAACTGGTACTGGTAAAACCACTATTGTTCAGTATCTTGCAAGTTTACTGAACAAAAATATCACTGTAATTAATGTGTCACAGCAGACCGAATCTGGTGACTTGTTAGGTGGTTACAAACCTATCGACACCAAAATGATTGCATTGCCCCTGAAGGAAGAATTTGACAGTTTATTCGAATCAACTTTTTCAGCAAAGAAGAACGAGAAATTTTCAGAGATGGTCAAAAAGTGTTTTGCAAAGAGTAAATGGAATCATACAATAAAACTTTGGAGAGAAGCACTGAAAATGGCGTACTCTGCACTGAACACAAAAGAAGAAGAATCACCTAAGAAACGCAGAAAGACAAACCATGCGCAACTTGTAGCACAATGGAAAGAGTTTGAAGCTAAGCTAGACAACTTTGAAATTCAAGCTAAGCAAACGGACAAATCATTCTTTTTCTCTTTTGTTGAAGGTTCCCTGGTTCAAGCTGTCAGAAGAGGTGATTGGGTGTTACTAGATGAAATCAATCTTGCTTCACCAGACACTTTGGAAAGTATCGCTGACTTGCTGGTTGAGAACCCATCTATCACTCTTTCGGAAAAGGGTGATGCTGATTCGATCAAAGCACACCCTGACTTCAGACTTTTTGCTTGTATGAATCCTGCGACTGATATTGGCAAAAGAGACCTCCCCGCTGGACTTAGGTCTAGATTTACCGAACTTTATGTACAATCTCCTGATTCTGATATAGCCGATTTGCTTTCCATTATTGACAAGTACATTGGAAAACTTACCATCACTGATGAATGGGCTGGAAATGATGTTGCGCAATTGTATTTGGAAGCTAAAGAATTGTCTGAATCTAATAAAATTGTGGACGGTGCTAACCAGAAACCTCATTTCTCCATTCGTACTTTGTCAAGAACTTTGTACTATGTCACAACAATTGCGTCGATTTACGGACTGCGACGGTCGCTCTATGAAGGTTTCTGTATGAGTTTCCTGACACTTCTCGACAAGAAGTCGGAAGCCATTTTACATCCTATCATTGAAAAGCATACATTAGGGAGATTGAAAAATCCCAAATCAATTCTTGCTAAAATACCTCCTCAGCCACAGGACGATCATGATTACATTCAATTTCAACATTACTGGCTTCGCACTGGTCCCTTGGAATCGCAAGAACAGCCTGATTATATTCTTACCCCATATGTTCAGAAAAACCTTCTTAATCTTATTAGAGCTTCTGCTGGTGGTAAATTCCCTATCTTAATCCAAGGTCCCACTTCAAGTGGTAAAACCAGTATGATCAATTTCCTCGCAAGGAAAACAGGCCACAAATTTGTCCGTATCAATAATCACGAACACACGGATCTTCAGGAGTACTTGGGTTCTTATGTCTCAGATTCTCAAGGCCGACTCACTTTCCAAGAGGGTGTTCTTGTAGAGGCTGTTAGGAAAGGATACTGGATTGTACTTGATGAACTCAATTTGGCCCCCACAGATGTTCTTGAAGCTCTCAATCGTCTTCTTGATGATAACAGAGAACTTTTTATCCCGGAAACTCAAGAAATTGTTCGCCCACATCCTGACTTTATGCTTTTTGCAACACAAAACCCTCCTGGTCTTTACGGTGGTCGTAAAATACTGTCCCGAGCTTTCCGAAACCGTTTCTTGGAACTTCATTTTGATGATATCCCTGAAGACGAATTGGAAGTCATTTTGAGAGACCGTTGTAAAATTGCACCAAGTTATAGTAAAAAGATTGTGGAAGTCTATCGCCAGTTGTCGGTTCAAAGACAGTCTACACGAGTTTTTGAACAGAAGAATAGTTTTGCAACTTTGCGTGATCTTTTTAGATGGGCGAACAGAGAAGCTGTTGGATACGAACAACTGGCTGCTAATGGGTATATGCTTCTAGGTGAACGTGTTAGAAAGAAGGAAGAACGTGCATTAGTGAAAGATGTTATTGAGAAGGTCATGAAAGTTACCCTAAACATTGACGAACTGTACAAATCTTTAGCACCATCTGAGATCATCAACAACGCTTCTACTGTGGTTTGGACCAAGGGTATGAAGAAGTTGGCAGTCTTGGTTTCTGAAGCTGTCAAGAACAAAGAACCAATTCTTCTTGTTGGTGAGACCGGTTGCGGTAAAACTACCATTTGTCAAGTACTTGCTGACGCTGCTAACAAACCTCTCCACATTGTTAACGCTCACCAGAACACTGAAACCGGTGATATCATCGGTGCTCAAAGACCAGTTCGTAATCGTTCTGAAAATCTTCAAAAACTCAAAGAAACTCTCCAAAGAGTTTTGAACGATAAGGACTCTGACTTGGAAACTCTTCTCTCAAAATACGAAACATCTGATCAAGATGCATTCAACTCTGAAGACGTTGAGGAGATTTCTAATCTAAGATCTCGTTTGAAGGTGCTTTTTGAATGGTGTGATGGTAGTCTGATCCAGGCATTGAAGCAAGGTGACTACTTCTTACTTGATGAAATCTCCCTGGCTGACGATTCTGTTCTTGAACGTCTTAACTCTGTTCTTGAGCCTGAGCGTACATTGTTGTTAGCTGAGAAAGGTTCTATGGATGCCCTGGTCACTGCTGCTCCTGAATTCCAATTTTTTGCCACTATGAATCCCGGTGGTGATTACGGAAAGAAAGAACTTTCGCCAGCATTGAGAAACCGTTTCACTGAAATCTGGGTCCCTTCAATGGAAGACATGGACGATGTCGAACAAATCGTTTCATCTAAACTTCCTGAAGAACTCAAATCATATGCTGGTGTCATGGTCAGATTTGCCGAATGGTTTGGAAATCAATACGGTAATGGGGATGCTACTTCGGGTATTATTTCGCTTCGTGATATTCTCGCTTGGATCAATTTTATCATTGCGACATATTCTGAGGTTGGAATCGAGCTGAGCTTGTTGCATGGTGCTTGTATGGTTTTCATTGACTCTGTGGGAACCAATGCTACAGCAACATTGGCTGAAACCCCCGAGATCCTACAGCGTAAGAAGCAATCTGCTGTTCGCAAACTTTCCAAACTTCTCAATAAAGACATGCTTCCTGACTATGTTGAACACTACCAGGTCAAGATTGATTCTGACAAAGTTCGTGTCGGACCTTTCAGCATTCCTAGAACTACTGATGATACTGATGTTTCATTCAATCTTCAAGCTCCCACCACTGCAGCCAATGCTCTCAGAGTAATTCGTGGTATGCAAGTTAAGAAGCCTATCTTGTTGGAAGGTAGTCCTGGTGTTGGTAAAACCAGTTTGATTACCGCTATTGCCAAAGTTTCAGGCCACCCACTTACGCGTATTAATTTGTCGGAACAAACCGATCTTATTGACTTATTTGGGTCTGATTCACCTGCTGAAGGTGGTGGTGCTGACCAGTTTGTATGGAGAGATGCCCCCTTTTTGCGTGCCATGCAACAAGGTGAGTGGGTATTATTGGATGAAATGAACTTGGCGAGTCAATCAGTTTTGGAAGGTTTGAATGCTTGTTTGGATCACCGTGGTGAAACTTATATTCCTGAACTTGATAGAACGTTTAAATGTCATCCAAATTTCACTGTTTTTGCTGCACAGAATCCCCAATACCAGGGCGGTGGAAGAAAGGGCTTGCCCAAGTCGTTTGTTAACCGTTTCACTGTCGTTTATGTTGATGTTCTTTCTACTGATGACTTGCAAATGATCTCTGAATATTTGTTTCCCAACATCTCTAAAGATATAGTTCACAAGTTGATCAGATTTGTACTTGATCTAGATAACGAAGTTGCCGTGAAAAGATCATTTGGCCATTTGGGAAGTCCGTTTGAGTTTAATCTTCGTGATACTATGCGATGGCTGGGACTTTTGCACGAGTCGTCGTTCCTTGATGCTGGATATGGCCCTGATGAATTTCTTAACATTTTAGTGAAAGGCAGATTCAGAACCCCCAATGATCGTATCAACGTCGAAAAACTTTACGAGAAGCATTTTGGTCCTATTAAAGAGAGGTCATTATTTGAGCAACTGGGTAGGTTCTTCATTCAAGCTGGTCATTCGGTTATTGACAGAAACTCTCTGGTCGAGCCTATTTACAACAATCTCAAAGCTTTGCAATGTAACACTCCAGTACTTGAAACTGCGATCAGCTGTTTGACCCATTCTTGGCCCTTGATTATTGTTGGGCCTTCTAACTCTGGTAAGACCAGTTTGGTTCGATATCTAGCTCAAACTGTTGGTGCCGAACTTCACGAATTTGCTATGAATGGTGATATAGATAGTATGGATCTTTTGGGTGGATTCGACCAAGTTGACTATAATCAAAAAGTTTCAATTGTTCTTGACAGCATAAGGCGACGCTGCGTTGAGATCAGCACTAGATCCATTGCGGGGAACACATTAGAACAAGACTCAAAGGTATTGGATCTTCTCCATTTTGTTAATACTATTGAAATCAATGTTAAGAATCTTACAGAACTTTGTGACTACTTGAAATCCTTAGATAATGAAGTTTTCCAGAACAATCTTGAAGAATTGGAGAATCTAACTGTCAAGTTGGGAGAGTCCAACCAAGCTAAGTTTGAATGGTTTGATGGTACACTCCTGAAGGCTGTTGAAGAAGGCCATTGGTTAGTTTTAGATAATGCCAATCTTTGTAACCCTTCAGTATTGGATCGTCTCAATTCGCTGCTAGAACCGAATGGATGTTTGATTGTTAATGAATGCTCCAATGCTGATGGTGAACCTCGTATGGTCAAGCCACACGAAAACTTCCGTTTGTTTTTGACTATGGATCCAAAGTACGGTGAACTTTCTAGAGCCATGAGAAATCGTGGTGTCGAAATTTTCTTGGATGATATGGCCACTCGTGCTACCAGCTTTGACTCTAAACTTTTAAGGCTTTCTCAGGACGAAAATACTGAGTCTGCTGGAAAAACCGTTTCTGAATTTGTTTCTTCGAAAGATTCTGTTATGCATTTCTTTTCTCTTCTTGAAGATAGTAGCTCGGCTAGTAATGGCCTGGTGGATAAGTTTGTTGTTCAAAGTCAAATCAACTTCTTCCCTCAAAACTTGATATGTTTTGCTCAAAGATGGGCGTCAAACATTCAGAAATTTGGTGTCTATACAGAACGTGAGAAACAGAATTGTTTATCTTTGGTGGATTCCATTGAAACTTTGAATTCATCTCAGATCAGCTCAACCGTTCATGAACTGTGTGAGTCAGCTGTTAAGAAATTTGGTCTCTCCTCTCATTTGGTTGACTCTGCTACTCTAAATCCTTTGATTAACAGTTATTTCTCATTCCATATGGGAACTACTGATCAGGGACTTACCCCAAAAGATGTGGGTATGATTATACTCACAGTTCCATTTTTGTACAGCACTTCAAGAGTACTTGAAAGGGCACGCAATAATGCATTGTCTCTCAAACCTGCTTCTCTGTCTTATTTGGATAGATCTGCTGCTGTTCATATCAATAAGCCACTGAAGAATCCTGCAAGAGTTGACGTTTACAAAGTCATCATGTCTACTATTGATTTCTGTAATCTGGCCTTGAAGACTGTGTTTGAACAAACCAACATCAATGTGGCTAAGGATATAACTTCCCTTCTGACTTTGCAAAATATTTGCGAAGACTTGATTGATCTCACTACTGGCGCTTCTACCGACGAAAGTCAATTGCACATCTATCGAGAATTCTACGAAGAATGGTTCATGTCAAATTGCGAGTCTTTACTATTTGCTTCAGGGTTGGATAACTTGAAAGACGCAATTTCCGTATTTGGCTCACAACTTGTTTTGACATCCGGCACTTCAATGAAGGTTATCTGGGAACAGTGGAAACCTCAACTACCAACATCAAAAGAAGCATGGGACAGGTATATTCGTGTCTCCAAGATTGCCAAAAAGTTTGACGATATATCGAGCAAGCTATTTATTGATTCACTGGAAACCGTTTTATCTTTGCGCTCAATGATTGTTCAAACTATTACCGAAGTTACCTCTAACCTTCCAGTTTCTGAATCTTTGGACTCAGCAATCTCTGCTTTGGAAACTGGAATTGATAAACTGTACGAAGCTACTCTTTTGTTTACAACTGAGAGAAAACATTATTTTAAAGATGGTTTCCGAATGTTGTCTGATGTTTTGGAGCTGTCAACTTTGAATACAAACAATGTTGAAGCTCTTGTGTCAGAATTATCATCTTTGGCTTACTTTGCCCAGACTTCGACTATGCATGTCACAAAGTATCATGACCAGGACATGAGTATGTTTAACTCCGCCATTTTTATTTTCTAAAAGAATTGAGAAACAATACTAACTTTTGACGACAGGTATTCCTTTCCACCCTGTATTTGAATCACTTTGGTCACTCGATGGTAATGATTACCACACTTATGTCAATGACCTAGTCAACAACAAAATTGTTTACCAACTGTTGCGCTATACGTAAGTGATAAAATCTGCTTAATATTATGTTTGGGCTATACTAACATTTTTACTAGAACTGAAATGGCGCTAGTTGAATCTCAAGATCACAGTCAAGCTATGACAGATCTGCGATTGCTCACTCAGAAGACATTCCAAAACTCTCCCCACGTCACATTCAGCAAGATTGAGATTGCAAAGAACCTTCTATTTGATCGAATCCAACGAGCACTCAAGATCCATCACATAAACGTGGATAACGTTTTCATGGATAATATCTCTGCCGAGGTCATTTCTCATTTAGCAAGACAAGTATTATCATTGTCAGACAAATTCTTTGTGGACGTTTTTGGTTCATATTTTGTTCCTGCTCTCTATCATTTGAACTCGTCCGACTTTGTTTCTGTTGGAAAAGCTTGGCTGCTAGTATCTTTAGGTTTGTTGATCATTTACGTTCCCAATATTCCATTTGACCCTGCAATCCGTCAACATGTTGAGTACGATCGTGCAAATAAACTTGCTGAACAGTACAAAAATATGAAAGAGTCATGGGAGTGCGTTAAAAACGTTTTTGTTGGCGTTAACAATGTTGAACTGGATAACTTATGGTCTGAGAGACTACCTCCTTTACAGGAGATTATTGTACCATCTGTTTACAGGCCTGAAGTTTCCCAAGTTGGTTCCATCCATGAAGAATGGGCCAATCTTATTTCTTCATCTATTGGTGATGAGATTCTCAAGCCTATCATTTACTCTGAGGATCTTTCAAACCTGGATCAAATCAATATTATCCAGCGTAACGCTACTCAATTTATCGCCAGAAGTGAGGTCAACCATCTTTATTATTCTGATATTACTCTGATTCTTCATGGAATTATTTATGGAATCAAATTTGGTTTAGATCTAATCTCAATAAAATCTGTCCCAGAAGGTATCTCTCCTTATTTCTTGATGAACCCTGTGACTCTTACTCAAACAGAGAAGCTATATCAAGCATTTTCAGCTTACAAAAACTCTATCAAGTCAATGCCTTCTTCATTGTCTGAAAAAGTTTTGTTAGCTTTGTTGGGGGCTGTCGACCTGATTAAGAAGACTGAAAGAACTGAGAGTCCCGAGTTGGAAGAAATAACCAATTTTGCCTACCAAACGTTTTACTACAAATGGTCTCTTAATAGACTCAGAGTAGAAAATGAAGCTGCTAGCAAAGCGACAATTTTTAAAGACAACACTGAAGAAGAAGCGGATAAAGAATTTATGTCCATGTTCCCTGATTATGAAGAAGTTGTTGATATTGAAGATGGAGGAGTCAGCAAAGATGAAGATTATTCTGAACTCATGACGTTGTATCTCAAATCTTTTGGCGAAGACTCTGCATATGAATTGAAAGATTTAGTTTCTGTTGGAAGTGAATCCTTGAAAGAGTTTTCTGATTCCTATCCTGAAAAGTTTGTTACTCAAGACGTTTCGTGCATATTACCCTCTGTTGCTATAACTATGAACTCAGCACTTACTGGTCAATCACTAGGAAATGATGAAGTTTTTGATTTCTACCATCAGGCCAAACCTGACGAAACCATTCGAGTTACAAATCTTGTTATTCGTGTAAAGGCTCAGGTCAACAAATTTGCCGATTCATGGCCTGAACATGCAACCCTCCAAAATATTGTTGTCGCTTGTGACGAAATTCTTTCATTCCCTATGTCAACCCCTGTTGCCAAATATTTGCAGAAGATTGAAAGACTGTATGCCTACTTGGACGAATGGGAAAAGTTCTCAAGCAGAGATTACACAGTTAAGCCTATCTTCAATGAAATGACTGAACTAATTGTTTCTTGGAGACGTTTGGAATTGTCTACTTGGCCGAAGCTTTTTGAAGTCCAGGAACAAGCTCTTACAAAGGATCTTGGAAGATGGTGGTTCTATCTGTTTGAAAATTTGATTGAGAGTCCTTTAAAGACTTCTGAAGAGGAACAAATTGACAATCATGCTACTCTAGTTCAGACTTTAACTCTGTTTATCACCAAATCTTCTTATGGTCAATTTGCCACTCGATTGCAATTGCTCCGTGGGTTTGCCAAACACACACTATCACTTTCTAGTGAGCACCCTGCAATGGCTAAGATATCTGAATGCATTTCAAATGTTGCCAATTATTACTCTCAATACTCATCTCAGATATCCAACAATATTGCTACTGGTAAAAAAGCCTTGCAGAAAGATATCAATGAAGTTATTTTGCTGGCTAGTTGGAAAGACACTAATATTGATGCTCTGAGAGAAAGTGCTAAACGCTCTCATGCTAAGCTCTATAGAATCTTGAAGAAGTATAGAGTCCTTATTGGCGAGTCAGTTGAAGCTATTACTACTTCTCCTATGGAATCTGTCACTGATTCTTCGACTCCTGTGACTACTCTCTCAGTCAGTCCTAACCACAAGCCTATCGATCAATTCATTTCTGCGGTTCAAAACCTTGAGCTTTGGACGTCAAGACCGGCTCGTTTGACCAATATCGAAGCTACTGCTAAGCTACTCCATGGTCATTTGGCTGTGATTCAGGAGGAAACATTACCTTCAATTGAAGTGTTTGCTAAAGACATTGTCGAGGAAATGGAACGCTTGAAGAAAGAAACCCCCGAAATATTGACTGAGGAAAACAAGAGTATGGTCTCAAATCTAAAGAATGAGAAGTCAAAGTTATTGACTGACAGTCTAAAAGAACTTAGACGTGGTGGCTTGAAAACTAATGTTCGAGCAGACGTTAAAGACAAACTAGCTCTTGTGTCCGGAATTTTGGCAAATGCACCTTCTTTTGTTGGAATGCATGTTGGATCTGGTGACAAATATTTTTACCGCCTTTTGGACTTGCTCCCCAGGTTGAGAATTTCTGTGACAAGCAGTGAATCAGATGCACCTGCAGCTGATCTTCTGAGAGGTTTAGCAATGGCAGAAAACCTCGTGTTCTCTTTGTTGACACACAGAGAACAGCTCAACACTCTTCTGGTTCAAAATACTAAAGTCAAGAGTCTTGTTGACACGGTCGATTCAATTACTGAACTTTACGATGTGAACGATAGGATTCAATCAATTCCTTCATTCGACAATGTCAAGTCAGCTCAAAACACCGTTTCTTGGATTCCCAAGTTGGTGAGATTTGCTATTGATAGTTGTTACTTGTCCTCGTCTCTTGGAAACATCAAGTACTCGGGTGAAACTATCATATTTTCTGAAACAGAATCAAGATTCAAAGATATTTCTATTAGATTCAACAAGTTCAGCACACTTATTTCTGCTAATGTTATGACTCAGTCTCTCCATGAACTGGTTGTTTTGGTTAGAGAGGAACTCAATATTTTCGTTGAGTCAATCAAGGCCTGGAAAATCAAATATCCTCTCTTAGCCAATATTGGCGACATGGTTATTACTTGGATCCAAGACCGCATGTCAAATCCTGAAATTGTTCCAACATATTCGAGCTCTGCTGACTCTTCTCTTGATGATCTCAATCAAATTGTTCGAAATATCTCAGATTCAGTATTGGTTTTGGTTCAAAAGAGTCGTGAATTAATGTCAGAGAATATTTCCCAAGAAGCAGATAACTGGTTCACACTTTCTCAGTCTCGTCTTTCAAGCTTCTGTCGTATTCTTAGACAAGAACAATTTAGCAAGAAAATCAACCGTGCAATTGACATCACAAAGTCTCTTGCTAGTCTCGAAGATACGTCTTCCTACAAGACTGCACTTGCTTTCTTGGGAACCCTTGTTCCTTTTGTGCACGAATACTATGATCTTTGTACTGTCATTCAGTCAAGAATGCTTACCAATTACGCTTCTACTAATAAAGGTGGTTTTATTCTGATTAGCACTCTTAACAAACTGGCTCAAAATGGTTTCTGTAGTCCTCAAGAAGAACAAAAGAATTCAGATGATTCAGGTGCTACTAAGGATGGAACCGGTTTAGGTGATGGATCTGGTGCTCAAAACAACTCGAATGATGTGGAAGATCAAGAGGATATTTCGGAGCATGCTCAAAAAGATAACGAGGATCAAGATAAAGATGAGAAAGATGATGAGAATGACGATGCTGTCGACGTTGAAGGAGATATGGATGCTGGAAACCTTGAAGATGCTTCTGATCAAGAAAAAAGTGACGACGAAGAAAATGAAGATGAAGAAGATGACGAAATCGATGAAGAGGTTGGTGACGTTGATGACTTAGATCCAAACACAGTCGACGAGAAGATGTGGGACGAAAAGGGTGATGATAAAGACAAAGAAAAGAAATCTGACGACATGCCTGAAGGTACCGCGGGTGATGATATGGAGGCGAAGGAAGATGAGCAAGAGTCTGAAGAAGGTCAAGACCCTAAGCAGACTGAAGAAACAAAGAATGAAGAAGATGAGAATGCAGAAGAAGAAGACGACATTGGTGAACAAGAAGATGAAATCAAACAACAGGATAAAGAAGAGCTTGAACCTCAAGTTCCTGAGACTGAAACTCTTACTCTCCCTGAAGATCTAAATTTGGATGGTGAAGACGAAGATGATGAAAACAATGAAAACGAAGACGAGGACGATGATGTTGAAATGCCGGACGTTGAGGAAGATTTTGAAGGCGGTGAAGATGATAAGGATATGAATGATGATTTAAAAGAACAAGATGGAATGGATGCTGAAAGTGAAGCAGAAAAGTCTGGTGATGAAGAAGAAGAAAACCAAGAAATTGATCCGGATGCTATGGAAGTCGACCAACCCGCTGAAAATGATGAAGAAAAAGGTCAAGACGATAATGGAGAAGAAGAGCATGCTGAAGAAGAGCCCGTTGAAGTTAAACCTGAGGAAGGTGAAAATCCTGAGACAAAACCGGAAACTGAAAACGATATGAAGTTTGACACAGAAGGGTTACATGGCCCTGACCAAGCTGATGAAAACGATGCTGCAAATGATGAAGAGAATGCTGTTACACAGGATGAATCTGCAAATCAAGGCGAAGGAAATGAACAATCAGCTGAAAAGGAGCAGGAAAATCTAGAAAGCTCTGGTGGTCAAAGCTCTGCCAAGCCTGAAGAAGAACCGGAGAAGAAGGAAGAAGACAACAACACGGAAGAGCAAGTTCGGAAAGAAGTTGAAAATTCAATGAAACAACTTGGTGACGCCTTGAAGGAGTTCCATAAGAGGAAACAAGAGATTAAAGAGGCTAGCGAAAAGGATGAAGATGCAGATCAAACTGCTAACGAGAAACCAGATGAGTTTGAGCACATGGATAACGCCAGTTCTTCCGTGAATGATACTCAAGCTTTGGGCGCTGCTTCTCAGGATCAAGTCCAAACTATCGACGATTCTAAGGCTATTGAAGACGATGAAGATGAAGTTAACCACGAAGAACCCGAAGTTAAAGAAGTTGATGAGGCAGATGTTATGGAGACAGATGAAAACCAACCACCTGCTGGTCAAGAAAGTAGTGACCTACCTCAAACTGCTGGTTCAATTGTTGGCGAGCGCAAAAAGGATGAAGTTTCTGGTGAAAGCATGGCTGTCGACGCTATGGATATTGATGAAGACGATGCTGAGGAATATAGTTCCGAGGCTGATTTTGAAGTTGCTGAAGCTGGATTTGAGCAAGCAAGATCTCTTGAAGAATCACGAGAACTTTGGAGAACCAATGAGTCTATTACTCAAGAGTCAGCAATGACTTTGTGTGAGCAACTCAGACTTATCTTGGAACCTACTCAAGCTACTAAACTTCGTGGTGATTTTAAGACTGGTAAGAGACTGAATATGAAAAGAATTATTCCATACATTGCAAGTCAGTTTAAGAAGGACAAGATTTGGATGCGACGTACTAAGCCTAGTAAACGTCAATACCAGGTCATGATTGCCGTGGATGACTCTAAATCCATGTCTGAATCCCAGTCAGTCAAACTTGCATTCCAGTCTATTGCCTTGATTTCTAAAGCTCTCACCCAACTCGAAGCTGGCCAACTTTCCATTGCCAGATTTGGTGAATCGACTCAACTGGTCCATCCTTTTGAAAAACCTTTCTCTTCTGAATCCGGTGCTCATGCATTGCAGTGGTTTGGGTTTAATCAGGAACGTACTGATGTCAGAGCTCTCGTCGAAAAGTCCATCAAGCTTTTCGAAGAAGCAGAAATGAACAGCGCTGCTTCGAATGCTGGTGACTTGTGGAGACTTGAAATTATTATTTCTGATGGTGTTTGCGAAGATCATGAAACTCTTCGTCGTTTGGTCCGTCGTGCGCGTGAAGAGCGTATCATGATGGTATTTGTTATTGTTGACGGATTGAACAATCATGAATCTATTCTCGATCTCAATGAAGTTCGATATGATTCTGACGAGAGTGGAAATATGAGTCTTACTATTGATAGATATTTGGATCACTTCCCGTTTGATTTCTACGTTATTGTTAAGGACGTTCGTGAACTTCCTAATGTTTTGTCTTTGGTTTTGAGACAGTTCTTCGCTGAAGTTGCAGAAAGCTCAGGATGATGAATGGGTGTGAACGGGGTTGGATTATTGTTTGGATTTATTGTTACTTTATGTTTTTTTATTATTGATTTAAGTGTTTTATTGTTTATAGATTTTTTTTGAAACTAGATTATTGTATATTGATTTTGATTTTATTACATGTACCAATATATTGGTAGTTTTGTGTAGTATTTTCCTAGTAGCTGATATAAATTGAAGTATCAACAAGAGGGATCAAAGATCCAGCAGAAATACTTGACGGGCTTGTTTTAAAATTGTTCATTAAAGCGACTTGACAGCAAGCATAGGCGTTTCTATCCCGGCATCTTATTGGAAATTTACAGTACCTACTGTAGAGTTGCACAAGATACGTCAAATTAGACCAAAATCTGCAGCATCGTCATAGAATACCTATCTTATCCCAATAAAGTATAAAGAAAACCGAAGAATCTATACATACAATACCAGGACATAAGCGTTCAAGAACATAAGAAGCCTGGAGTTTTGATTGCACTGTGTTGTCTCTGGAGGTTTGAAGTGAGATGAACAGGAAATGGATGAGTATGAAAGGCATGTGTATCAGCGTAGACAAAAAATCTCACATCGAGAGCAGCTTGTTTAATGCACGTGGAAGGTTACCTTAGCTGCAGCTCTTTTGAATAGGCACTTTTCTGTTCGGGCTTGAAATGTTACCAGTTGAGATTTTGATACTTTCCCACCAGCGGTACATGTCGAAGGAGCGCACAGCTTACACGAAGCACCACAGAGAAGTCACTACTTGATGTGCTCTATGAACGTTTGTACTTAGTTGGCCAATGGAAGTACTTTTTCAGCCTGATTTGTCGAGACATGCTACAAATACCGGAGATTTAAATTAGAAATTCCCGCTACGTGGCCACAGTTCATGGAAACACTGCTGCATTAAAATAAAGAATTGGATCGTTATGTCTTTCTGGTAACAAAGGTAACGTGTGTTGGCCCTAATGGAGAGGTCCGAAATAGTAACGCTGAGAACCGACGATACTTATGTTTTGTCAGATTCATACTGGAACCATCATGTGGAATTGCTATCAGAGTTGGAATTCATTGTATAAAGATTCCATAGAACTTATGGCAGTGATTAACTCAAACTCAATGATCGCCGAAAGTGCCACTATGTGCAAAGTACTCTGTAAGGTTCATTTTTCGAACGACCAAAACTTTGACTGGATGCAATAAGAATATAAAAATGCAATAATTAATAAAGGCGTTATGTGCTTTGAGAAGCTTTTATAAGATTAGCTTTTGTACAAAAATTTCATTTTTAGCGCTGTTTCTGGGGCACTCACAATATTTTACTTCTATGAACATTAATTTTTTTCTTCCTCACTTTTAAACTTCTGTTTTTACTCTTTTTCTTCTTATTTCTAAATCATTGCTACTTTTTTTCAAGTTTCCACCTTCAGTTCTAAGGATATCTAAACCATGTCAATTAGAGGAACAAGTAGATTTCATTCAATGCCTATTTCAGTAGGCGGCAGAAGCAACGACTATACATTGCCTTTGGGAAATTCTGACAATAACAGCTACGCCGGAAACCAACGTTACAATCCAAACTCCTATTTCGATTCGCCTGCAAATGAAGGCATCCTCAGCAAATTCGGCCATTACTCAGAGAAGATTGACGCCTTTTTGGGACGAGTTGGTGCACCTCTACAGCCTTATATTCCCATCATTGGACGAACCCTAATCGTTGCTACTTTCTTCGAAGACGGAATTCGTATATTCTCACAATGGAGTGATCAGGTGTCGTATATCTGGTCGTTCAGAGGCTTCCCTCGATTTTTAACTGTTATTTATCTTGCACTAAACATACTGCTAATGTACGTCGGATCATTCTCAGTCATAACTCACAAAAAGCTCATAGCTGGTGTTGGATCTTTGCTATTTGTGGTGATTTCTCAAGCGCTGGTGTATGGGCTCATTTTCAACCTGTCATTCTTTGTTAGAAACTTGTCAGTAATCGGAGGGTTACTAATGGTTCTCTCTGATGCATTTGTTAATGATAGGAGATCATTGTCAATGGCCGGGTTACCCGAATTAGACGACAAAGACCGCAGCAAATACTTTCAGTTGGCGGGCCGCATTTTGATGATCCTTCTATTCCTTGCCTACGCAGTAAACGAAAGATTCACTGTCCTTAGCTCAATTGGTGTTGCTGTAGGTCTGGTCGCCTGCATATTAGTTGTTATTGGATTTAAAGCACGCCTTTCAGCTGCTGCCTTAGTTCTCATTTTGTTGTACCGAAATTTGACAGCAAATCAATACTGGAACTTTGAAAGAAGCAACCCCGTTCACGACTTTTTACGTTACGAACATTTCCAGATCTTGAGTATTATCGGAGGATTACTTTTGGTGGTGAATAGTGGTGCTGGCGCTCTAAGTTTAGATGAAAAGAAGAAGATTTATTAAAGCACTATACATGTATGGAATAACATGCTATAAATAAAATCGCTGTGTATTATGCTTATTATTATATCTTGTATAAACCCCCGAGTATGTAATAATCAAATACGAACTTGATTCTTCATCTCGTGGTAGTAAATTTATTTAGAGATGCTTTATAGAAAGTGAGATTGTCTGGATTAGCTGTGACAGATGAAGAAAGCTCAAATGTGGAAGTTGAAAACTTAGCATTGTTGTCAACGAGTATGTGGTGAGGCTGGCTCGTTTTAAACTTTTGACATTGTTGGATACATAAATATGCGGGCCCTGCCAGAAAAGTACAACTCGTTTTGCTCGCGACTTGGATTGAAAAGTCTTTGTAACAGTACTAATAACATATATATGCCATGTATGTCTACGTGCTTGTTAATTGTTGAAAACCATTGAAACTCGAACAATACTTACTCAAGTTCTGCGACAGACTAGCAATTTTGGAGATGTAAACGATGGAAAGTAAATATTAATGTTTCTATTGGTATTGATTATGGAGTATATTACAAAAAACAGTTCTTTTATGTGCTGATCTTAACGAGTGACGAATCCACCGTCAACAACCAAATCTGATCCTGTCATATATGAAGAAGCCGCGGAGGCCAAGTAGATGATTGGACCTGCAAACTCGTCGGGTTCAGCCATACGACCAATTGGAACTTGGGATTCCCATTCTGCCTTTAACTCGGGATCGGCTTCAATGATAGCCCTGGTCAAAGGTGTCATGATATAACCAGGAGACAAAGAGTTGACCCTGATGCCGTATGCAGCCCATTCAGAAGCCAAAGACTTAGCCATGTGAATAACACCAGCTTTAGACATGTTGTAAGGGGTTTGGAATTGAGGGAAGTTTACAATCTTGCCTGACATGGATCCAATCAAGATAATGGACGCTGCTGAGTTGAAAGGCTGGTTGTTGATTACATTATGAGGAACGTCGGTAAGTTTGGATAAGTCTAAGGGGACCTCCTGGTTTGCTGCCTTCCTAGCATGCTCAAGCATACCGAGATCAGCGATGACAGTTCTTGCAAATTCAGAAGCAACAATCATTGCACCGGCCAAATTGACATTCAAGAGGCGCATTATTTTTTCGCCCGGGTACTCTAGAGCCGAGATATTTTCACAGTAACCAGCAGTATTAATAAGTACATCTAATGGTTGTTCGTGCTTTTTCCTAATACTTTGCATGACCGAGCGCACTTTGGATTGATTCGAGATATCGCATTCCCAGGTGGTGATAAGGCTAGGCTTGGAATCTTTGAGGCCTTGTAATTCAAATTGCTTTAGTTGTTCATCTTGAAGCATCTGTGCAGTGCTGTCGAGCCGTTTTTGGTTCATGTCAAGAAGCGCGATGGAAGAAATGCCGGAGTTGAGAAGGTACTTGCTTACAGTTGATGCCATACCACCGCTGGCACCTGTGATGACAACTGATTTACCTGCCAGAGAAAAGAGGTTGGGGAGGACTTTTGTTGCCATGTTGACCTGCCTAGATTAAAAGATTGTAATGGAGACTCTATTGGAAAACAGAAAAAAAATGAGAATAAAAAAAGAGAAAGAGTTTGAAATATATTTATGTGAGGCCTTTTCAAGAAAAAAGAATCTCGGATTAATTTCAAATATTTCATCTAGTTCGTATTGATAAATTATTTATTGCGATAAGTTATTTTAGGAACTTTAAACTTTAATTTTGACTACCGCCGCCGTTAGTTTTTCAAGACATGAGAACTTCAGCTCCTTGGGGGAGGATTTACGTACAGTACAGTACGTCCCGTGAGCATATTTTATTAATTTTTATACTGAAAATTGCCTAAATTGATTACGGAAATAGGAAATTTGAATACTCTTAGAAACCCCACTTTGACGGCGAAGGAAGACCCCAGTTTCTTGATTTGTAGTTCTCCATGAAGAGCGCAGACTGGTAGAAACGGCCATAGTGCACAACACCAATATCTTACGACTCATTTCTTTTCTTTCTGATTGCAACCCGACCGACGTCCCTACTACATTGCCATTTGTACCTGTGCAAATATAATGACATGATCGCAAAAGATCCCGTTGTGCCAAACAAATCACCACAAACTGGAAAACTTCAGGAACAAACAGGGCTCTGCTCACATTGCATCGTGAATGGCTGTCCAAATGACTTTTGACCCAGAAAGAAAAAAACGGGGAAAGTTTAATCGCATTTGGACGTGCGACAAATTTACACTTCGAGCTTTTAGCTTCTGATTGTTCTAATAATTCTTCTAGAAACTTATGCTTCTTTTTTCATCAGCCAAAAACGGGTAAAATACCTAGTTAAGGTTGAAATATAATGTTGGACAGTAGTATTCAACTTAAACAGAGCTTTAGTTTGTTTTCTATGTCGTTTATTAAGCTAATGACAGCTAAAATTTGCGAAAAGTGACATGTGTTTGACATGTCATCTGTATGTGTCACTATATTGAAAATATAATATTAAAACAGGCTTACAGAGAATTCATGACATTCATCAGTTGACTGGTGCTTATTGAAGTTGACTGATTTTAAATACAGATACCTTTGACTTTGAAAACATGAAAATTAACTTTCCAGGTGATATAGACACTAATACACATATCATATAAATTTTTAGTACTATTAATCACTATGATAATTGAAAAATTTGTATCGTACTGCACAAAATTGTACGTAACACAATAGTCGTAATACCCCAGCAGTGTAGCAATAGATATCTATATACTACCTTCCATGAATTGAATGTGCCGTGTTTGCACTAACAACGCAGTTTTTGGATTCAAGAAACAGAAATAAGACCTTTCTTACGTATAGCTTACAACATATATATATTGAAATTTTTGGTCATCACATTGCTCAAATGAGTACTTCAACAGACGATGTTGGAAAAGAAGCGTTGAAAAATGATTCCGCTTCAGAACCCGATTCAATCTCCATTCCTATCAGTAACCTCATATCCCCTCAAAACTTCAAATTTGACCGTTATGAACCTGGTTTTAGTACTGAAAAGTCAAGCTACATGTTCCAGTATCTGGATGACAATGATCTACGCATCAGTCGGGAACAACATACAGGAACGGTAAGTGGCGTCAATGGTGGGTTGAAATTACTACTGAGATTTGCAAATTGGAAAGATAAATTGACACTTTTGGGGGCCAATTTGAGTGGAATAGTAGCTGGGGGAGGGACTCCTTTATTTACAATCATAGTGGGAAATCTGACACAGTTAATCTCAAATTATGTTGTAGGACAGTCAGATAAGAACACCTTTAGAAAAGATGTTGAGAAGAACGTGCTGTATCTGGTCTATATTGGCATAGGAACAATGGTATGCTACGCACTTCAAAAAATGTTGGAAGAAAATAGAGGAAAAACTATATCCAACCGTATCAGGAAAGCATATCTCGAATCAACTCTAAAACAAGATTTGAGCTCATCAAACATGTACGCTGAAGAAGATCTAGTAATGCACCTAGAAGAGAACGCCTCATGTATTCAGACTGCTGCAACAGGGAATTTTGGGGCTTTGTCAATGAGTGCTTCTACTTGTATATCTGCGTTGGCTATAAGCATGATCAAGTCTTGGAAAATGTCCCTTATATTACTTGTAGCGAGTGCTTTCACCACAGGAAATATGGGAATGGCAGCAAGAACGGTCAAAAAAGTTGCAGATGACAAATATAAATCTACTACAAAAGTGTATTCAGTGATATATGAAATATTTGACTCCATTCAAAGCACTGTCGCGTTCAACGCGCAAAGCCACATAGCTGACAAGATTGAAGGTGACTTACAAGAACTGAAAACTTCAAATCTGAAAAAGAACAAGAGATTGGCCAGTATGTTTGCTGGCATTGCAACTGGACCCTATTTGACTTACGGATTAGCATTTTGGCAAGGATCCCAGTATATCCAAAATGGTGAAATAGATATTGGTACTTTGATAACAAATATTTTAGCCATGCTTATTGGCACTTCAGCTTTCGGTGCATCCCTTCCTGGCTTAGAGCTAATATCCAAGGCGATTGGGTCTGCATATACTTTGTTTGAAGTGATTGATAAACCATCGGAATTTGAGACTGGGAACTTGCCAGCAAAGGGCGTCATCCCACAGGAATTTAATGGCAAGATAGAATTTGTGCATACAAAGTTTGCGTACCCCAATCAATGGTACAACTTAGAGATCAAAGATTTGAACCTCGTGATTGACTCCGAACAAAGGGTTGCTATAATCGGCTCAGAGGATGCAGGAAAATCTTGTGTGCTAAAATTACTAGAGAAGCTATACCGCCCTTCCGATGGAAGACTTTTGATAGATGGAATATCTATTCAAAACATTGACACTAAATGGCTCAGGAAGAAAGTGTGTACTGTGAGTGAAAACCCGCAGTTTTTTACATGCTCCATATTTAAAAATATCGCACTAGGTCTCGCTGGCACGGAGTTTGAAAACGCAGCTTATGAAAAAAAGCTAAATAAAGTAATAATGGCCTGCCGTGAAGCTGGTGCCTGGGATTTTATATCGGGGCTTCCCCAAGGTCTAAGTACAGAAATAAGTCAAGATAGTACCTGGTTATCACAATCTAGAAGACTTGCTATTGCAATAGCACGGGCTTGTATATGCGACCCCAAGATTTTGCTGTTAGATAGAGTGTCACATCATGTGGAAACAACAGGGGAAATAAACTTGAAAAAAGTAATAGAGCGTGTTACAAGAGGAAGAACTGTAATATACGTTGGCGAATCCTTAGAGGGAATGGGTGATATAGACAAAATTGTGTTTATGGCCAACGGATACAGTTTTGAATTTGAATCAAAAGAAGAACTTGGGTTGAAGTCAAAACAACTAGAAAAATTGGCCGGTACAAAACTCTTTATTAGCAAAACAAAAAGTGAAGGAATCAGGAACAAGACAATAGAAATTGCTAAAGAAAAAACTAATATGGAACTGACGTGTGTTAGGTCAAAGGCTTCGGTTCAATCTGTGTCTTCTGAAGTTATAATGAAACTTGACGAGGAAAAAAGTCCTACAGGTCCTGAAATTCCTGAAGGATTTAAATCCATTTTCCAAGTTTTCAAATTCGTATGTCTCATGTAGGCCTTTTCAATATCAATACTAACTTATGCCCAGTTGTTAAAGGTTATAGGTAGTGACTTGAAGCTAGTTATAACGGGTCTTGGGTTAGCAATCGCAAGTGGGGCTGGATACCCAATAATGTCATTTCTTATTGGAAAATCTATTGACAACATGATGGTCCCTTCCTCTGATTACGGTAATATGACAAGCGATATGGAGCTAATCTCTGGAATGTTTGTGGCTCTTGCAGGTGGCGAGTTTCTGTGTACCTTTGGTATGAACTATTTCATGAACAAGAATACGCAAAAAGTGATTTACAATGTACAAAATACCTTGGTGAAAAAGTACTTGAAAATAGAGATGGACTATTTTGATAAAAAATCAACTGAGGAAGTGGCCAAATCCGTGACTGACGACGGGGACAAGATACAAGGCTTTATTGGAATTATAGCAGGGCAAATTCTCAATTCTACTACCAGCTTGACATCGGGTGTTATCATGTCGCTGGCATTTAACTGGAAATTGGGATTGGTGTGTTCTGCTTGTATTCCCATTCTCGTGGGAAGCGGGTATTTAGGCGTAAGCTTAAACAGCAAAGTAGGAAAGAAACCAAAAGAAAAGTTGGATCAATCTCAAAAAGTTGCAAAAGAGTCTATCCGGTCTATTGGAACTGTAGTTAGTCTTACGTGTGAAAACTACTTAGTTCAGAGCTATGATGAGTTGAATACGAAAGCTGCACAAGAGTCAATATGGATAAGTACATGGAACGCTGCAGTGTACGGGTTCTCAAAAGGAGCCGGTCCATTGGCTCTTGCATTAGTGTTTTGGTACGGGTCCAAGCTGATAATTGAAGGTGAGGCGACACCTCAAGAGTTTTTCATCATTCTAGAGGCAGTAATTTTTGGCTCTAATAATTCCGAACAGGCACTTGCCACAGCACCCAAAGTGAAAGAAGGACTGAGAGCAACCAAAACTATATGTGATGTGTGTGAAAATGTGCCAGATACTGATCTTAATATAGGTAGAGTGCTACCAAATATTGATGGAAATATAGAGTTTAAAGATGTCCATTTCAGGTATTTGACAGATCCAACATCAGCACAGCTCAGGGGAACTAGTTTCGAAGTTATGAAAGGAAAAACCATCGCACTAGTAGGAGATGAGGGATGCGGCATTCAAAGCATTATTGGTTTAATTGAACAATTTTATTGTCCTTTGGCAGGCCAAGTTTTCATCGATGGAGTAGACATAGCTACCTTGAGCAAATCTAGTTATCGAAATAATATTGGGCTAGTTCAAAAAGAAGCCAAATTTTTCCAAGGCACTCTAAAAGAAAATATTTTGATTGGGTTGGGTAGTCAAAATAGCTTCAAAGATACTGATAAGCAATTAATATGGGCTACCCAGACAGCTGAAATCCACGATTTCATCATGTCATTACCCGACGGGTATGACACGTTTTGTGGCGCCAATGGGTTAATACTGTCAGAAGGTCAAAAACAGCGAATTTCGTTTGCACGCGCAATTATAAGAAATCCTGCAGTACTCGTCATGGAAGACGTCACATCCGGGCTAGATGCTCGAAACGAAAGAGTCGTACAAAGCGCTTTTGACAGAGTGAGGAAGGATAGAACAACAATTGTGGTCACTAGTAATTTGGGATTGGCGAAAAAAGCCGATTTGGTGTTGGTGTTTCAGAACGGCAAAGTGGTAGAGCAGGGCACTCATGAGGATCTTAGAGAAAAAAATGGAGTTTATGCATCATTGTTTGGGGTATGATTCTTTTGGGCATTCTGTTAATATTTAGCAGAAGACGGAAATGTGCTGCGATATTTTTGAATCTTAGAGAGGTGAATCTCTCTTTCGTTTTTGGAAAGTTATATGGATATGTGTTTTGTAAGCGGTCTCTGAGTTTTTGACTTTGTAGTATATTTTTATTTATATATATCAAAATGGGCTTTCTCGCAAATTATACATTCTTACTATGAACTGATATGAAGTTATAAACCAAGAATTACAAAAGTATGTTTATAGACTTTAACTCTTAGATGGATATATTAGTAGCAAACATACAAATTTTTATCGTCTCAGTATAGTAAATCATTAATTTATACCATTAATTTTTATCATTGGGAATTCGAATAATACTAGATAATGTATTATGTGAACAACTTTCCTGTTTGTAAAGCTAGACTATTTGGTTTAGTAAAATTTGAAGTAATGGTATTGATTTAGTCCGTATAGCTCTATATAGACTCAGAAAGATACTATTTTATGGCCTTTTAGAGTGAATTGAGCGGCATATTCTTTTTTTGCAAAAGGCCAAACTACCAGAAGACTATTTCCCTTTTTTTTAAATGTAAAGAGATTGATTCATAAACGTATTTGTTAAAAAAGTCGACCAAGATAAGAAAAGGACCTACACTATACACAACATTTTTCAAACACTTGAATTGTAATCCTATTGAAACTACCAGATCATATCTTTGTTTTTGATATTCACATTTATATTTAGATCTCTGAGAGTGTACAAAAATTGAGAAAGCAAAGCTTAGAAAAAGCCATACCTTTCACTTTGCGTCTTACTTCAAGATCCAACAAAGCCGTAATTTCAGCTTCTTGAGCTTTCAACAAACATAAGTAAACCAATCAAATAGCATATTGAATTGCTGGACAGGGTGCCTTAATAAATTCTGGGTTGTGCTAACTTTTAAATTGAAAAATACTTCAACTTTGTGCTTGAAATTTGGAAAAAACATTGATATGGAATATATCATCAACTATAATATGACATTTATAAAAATCAGAGTCTAAGATGTACTGTACTATCAGAATTTATAAAAGAAGATACTGAACGCTTTTACAAGCATTCTAAAAGCTTTGTATTCAATCGACCAAAATTTGGCACACCATTATACACAGATATCTGCCGCTCTGTGAAAGACTAGACCTGGACACTAGTCAGAAAGAACCTGAAATTGTATTTCAAGCAAATTTCTTTGATATTGCAATAATTAATACGAAATAGTAAACATACAAAAACAATCTGAAAACAACTGTTTTTTGCAACGCTCAAATCATCTTCTGAATAGATATCAAGACAACTAAATGAAGTGCAATTTCCACCGTAGTTCTAGCAGCCTATCTGCCTGTCCAACCATATCTGAATGGTTTCATACAAGGTATATGTTCCATTGACTAGAAATAACGCAAGTTATATATCATCCACCATACACAGCCACAATTATCGTGCGTTTTTGAAGAAAAGTGCCTGCCACAAAATTCAGTATATAAACTTACACTACCATTAGCAGCATGGCCAGATAGATCTGTAATGTTCCTCATTGCTTTAAAATACTATATTTGACGTGGAGAAAAGGTGCGTAAAAGTTCTACTGAGTGAATTAACAAGCGGTGCACTTAGATATTTTATTTAATACGTCGGCGAGTGACCCAGAGCCACTATTATTATTATATCAAAAGAGACCGAAATCCACTTTTCCCCCATCATTGTGACACAAACCGAATTTCGAAACTGATTGATTATTTGTTATTCCGGATGGAATCTGACGTTGAAATTCGATTCATTTACAATATTTACATTCTTTACTGGTAGTGGCTATGTCACAACGTATTGAATCGCTTGGGAGATAAGTACCATATTAGAATAAGCATTTCCAGAAGTCAAAGAATCCAAATTCAATTCAACCTTTCTTCAGAAAGGATTTTACAAGGTTCTGGAAGGATGTAGTTTGATGAAGATCAGGGTAAGAATAGAGTAGAATAGGTCGTACACTTTAAATAGTTGAACCTAAACTGAATCTTTAAGGCTTTGTGAGACAGTTTTGTTAAATCTGTTGACATTTATTATTGTTATGATTGGTTTCATAACATACAAGCCATCAAATTTGTCTTAATAAGCTTTAGAGCTCGAGTCAAATATGCCAATTGCTTATTTGGTTCCACAAATATATAGACAGTTTGATACATTCACGGTAAAGAATAAAAATAGCTTTTCCCACCAAAGCCTTGTTGAACAGTAATTGACTTCATCGACTTATGATTCGACGGTATAACTATCAAGATTAATTAAGACCCCTGACGCATATTTTTAGGAGAACCTACACGATTGCAGTGAAACCTGATAGACGACAAGAACGCGTAATATGCCATAATCTGCGTCAAGCTGTGCAATAGGATCTTATCTAAAATGGTATGCTCTGTGACTTTGTTTGAGAACAAAGTATTGCTTAATGTTAGCCATGTTGCTTTGAGCAGTGCAGTCTATAGTTATAACAGTTCTATAAGAGGTTTGGATTCACGATGCAAACCATGTTAATTCAATACAAGCTAAAAAGCTCACCAGCTCACCAGCTTCCACTTGGTTGTTGATCTGACAAAGAAAGATATTCAAGTATTGTACAGAGTAGCGTGTCGTAGCAGCATAAGCGATACACAGTACCAAAACTAGTATTTTTTTTTCCCCAGAGATATGGCTTTATGCGAAATTAATGTCTAAGAACCCACGAATACCAGAGAACATCATAGGGAATGAATTGAAGAACCCATTCGTTGCTTGCTCTTTACAGCCCACAACTGCCTCTGTTGAATTTTGTCTGGTGATGGAAAGAAAAACTGCGCTAATGTAAATTTATGAAATTGGCACTTGTATGATAAACCTGCATTATATCTTGTCAAAATTACTGAATAAACTTGTTTCATATTAGTCCTATTGGGGCAATTAACTGTAAAATTTTGATTAAAGTTCTTTTGTCATTTTTTGCTGTATTACCCTACTTCAACTTACTACGAAAGCAGCGCAATATTTTTAGTGGCCCAAGCAAACTTCAATTTTTATAGTTTATGACACTAGCTTTCTGATATTGTGCTAGATGACAAAATTTCAAAATTTCTACTTCTGATAGTTAGCAGTTTGCCGCGACTTTTATTAGTTTGAACTTTTTTAGGTTAGGCAATATTCTTTCTTTCTTTCCTTTTGTTTCTTCCCTTTCTTCTCAGCCTTTTTTCTATTTTTCACAATTTTTTTTCACATCTTGCCTTCACTTTAAACCTTTCACCACGCCAGCCTCTCAAACATTAGAGCTTCCGTTCTACAAAACCTGCTTTCATTCAGAAACCCATTTTTCTAAAAACTGCTATTGTCCGTTCATCATTTCTACTCTTTGATAGAAATGGAACATTACCACTCACTTTAGTACTACAAAACGATTCATATTTTTCATTCCCAGTTATATTTGCTCCTTCGATTTTTCCTTCAAATCCTGAAATCCAAAATAAGAACGAAAAAAAGAATTCTTCTTTCATCGAACATACCTTACTCTGAATTTGCAACGCAGCATGCTTGTACTGAGACATAAGACGACATGGCTACGGAACTCGTGCATATTGTTTATAACGACTCTGCTCCTACTTGTTGTCACAGTATCTGCCCAGAGACAGAGTCAAAAGTTTTTCATTAACAAACAAAATTTGCATCCTAGCGACGCTGGCCGTCAAAACTTACCTCAACAACCATCTGCATATCCATCAAAATACACAAGAAAAAGTTCATGGCATTCGGCAGACTCTTCGATAGTTGCCTCGATACACCAACAGTCAGATGACGCATTAGCTGAATATCGTTCTATCAATGATTGGACAATTGCTGACATCATCCTCGTCAGTTCAATTGATGGATCTTTGTACGCCTTAGATCGTCAAACGGGCGTGAAACTATGGCAGATACCTGGAGACAAACCACTGGTACATGTTGCTACGTCCGAAGCACTCAAGACGAGAACCAATGAACATTACAATACACAAAATTCTAACTGCGAAGACTGTGAAATCATATGGATTGTCGAGCCTCACGGCGAAGGGAGTTTATATTATTTCTCGCCCCCAACCGGCTTGAAAATGCTCCCTGTTACTATCAAGGAACTTGTAATGCAATCACCATTTTCCTTACGCGGCGATGATAAAATCTATATTGGAAGTCATAGCACTACATTGTATTCGATAGAATCTAGCACAGGAAAAATTCTAAAAGCATATGGATCAGGAAAATCAACCTTGGCTCCATCAGAACCATCAACACGAAAGCCCAGCACAGATGATGCCGATGATGATTATGACTTTCTGACTAACGATTTCAAAGTTGGATTTTCTGGTGAATCTTTTTTGATAGGTCGAACCGGTATGTATTACAGCACATTTTTTATGTTTCAATGATTTACAGACTAACTTTCATGTATCTAGACTACAAACTGGAAATTCATGGAAAAAATGAAAATATATGGAATGTTACCTATTCCACCTGGGGACCCAACAATATAGACTCCGATTTGAAAGCTCAACATATATCTTCGAAGGATAACTTGCATGTAACACCACTTTATGACAATACCATTCTCGCGCTTTCCACGGATGGGCGAAAGAAACCAGCTCGATGGGTCGGTCATATCTCTTCATTAGCCGTGAGTATTTTTGATGTCTTTAGATCTCAAACTTCTAGCTCCGAATCGAATTTAATGCTGCTTCCCCAACCCAACTTCTACTTGCCATCCGTGGATGACGATTACCTTGTCAACAGCGCTTACATCCAAAGAACTAAAGATGGCCAATGGTTTGCAATGTCTGGAGCCAACTATCCTTCTTTGGTTAGAAGTGCTCCTTTTTCCCATTGGCTTGAACATCCCAACGAAAAATACAATACTTTCGAAGATCTTGCACAGTCTATAATCGGAGTTCATAGCAAACTCAATGATGCCTATCCGTTTAGGGCGATTGAGCCTAGACCAGATTCATCCCAGGGAATGCTGATTGAACATCCTGCTCGAACCAGACCATCAATGCAACCAAAAATTCATTATCAATACAACTATGGAAACCCCGGTTTCAGGTCGCCTTCAGAAATTTCACGATCTTCTCCCCCACATCCTCTACCACCTACTCCCCCACAACCACCAGCGGACACGCTTTCGCGGTCGAGAATTCTGAACGGGGTTTTGAGAATTCTAGAAAATGCACTTGCGTTTTTTGTATTTTTTGTATTCTTAGTGGTAGCTGCTCGATATGGTTGGTTGAACCAAGTCTCAGGTTTGGCTGAGCTTACAGAACGACTTCAGTCTCAACCAAGAATAATATTAGATGAGAAATCAGTTTTACCTCAGGAAACTCTATCCAATTCTGTTAAACATGAACATCCTTCTCAGATTCTTACCGAGAAGACCCTGTCTTTTCCCAGTGCGGATGAGGTCTCGATTGCTCCTTTTGATCAATCAAGGTATCCTAAGACCCCAACAGGAAGCATCGAAGAAGGAGTAAAACCGAAGAAAAAAGTGGAGATTGTGGAACCAGAAAAGAACGAGTCTTCTGCCACTGTCACTGATTCAGTTACAACATCGCCTACAGCCAAGAAACGTAAAAGAGGTAGTAGGGGTGGCAGGAAAAATAATATCGGCAAGAAACGCGATCGTGAAGAGCAACTTTTGCTGGAACAGCAACAACAACCATTTCAATTAACACCGAGCCATACTCTTGTACAAGTCGTAAAAGATGCAAGTATCACACCCACTCAATCCCCTCCCAGTCCATTGATTCCATCAGTTGCACTTTTAGATGTTTCTTCAGTCGTTCTTGGTTACGGTAGTCACGGCACGGTTGTTTTGAAAGGCACATTCGAAAGTCGCGAAGTTGCTGTTAAAAGGATGTTACTAGATTTTTATGAAGTTGCGTCGAAGGAAGTCTCTCTTTTGCAAGAAAGTGACGATCACCCCAACGTGATTCGCTACTATTGCAAACAGGTCAATGATAAGTTTCTATACATTGCTTTGGAGTTATGCCCCGGCACATTGGAAGATTTGATTGAGAAACCCGAGAAGTTCCAGGAGTTTAAGTCTGATGCAATGGAAAATTCAATTCAAATTCTACATCAAATTGCCAGCGGTGTTTGCCACCTGCACGGGCTAAAGATTGTACATCGTGATCTGAAGCCCCAGAATATCTTAGTTGCCCCACCAAAGAAATCCAATAGATCAAAGGAGGGCGGCAGCGGGAATGATTTCAGAATGCTTATATCTGATTTTGGTTTGTGCAAGAAATTGGAAGGGGACCAGTCGAGTTTTCGCGCTACGACAAACAACGCTGCGGGCACTTCTGGCTGGCGCGCTCCTGAATTGCTGATTGACGAAAATGACAGTGTTCACAATCATACTGCGCTAAGCACAGGCGAATTTTCTGCCGGATCTTCTTCAGAGCCTTTGGTTATCGATTCACTCTCAAATCGTAGGGCCACCAGAGCTATTGATATCTTTTCTCTCGGATGCGTATTTTATTACATTCTCTCTAAAGGATCGCACCCTTTTGGTGATAAATACTTGAGGGAGGCTAACATCGTCCAGGAAATCTATTCATTAGATGCACTGAATGACTACTCTAAAAGGAATATGGTTGAGGCGCAAGATTTAATAACTCAAATGATTTCGAGAGACCCCAAGCTTCGTCCTACTTCTGCTCAAGTTTTGGCACATCCTCTGTTTTGGTCTCCTGAAAAGCGCTTGGACTTTGTTCTTAAAGTTTCTGATAGATTTGACATTGAAGTTAGAGACCCCCCTAGTCAGCTGCTACTTGATTTGGAAGCAGGTGCCCCGAAGGTTGTTGGTGAAGATTGGCACAAACTCTTAGACCCAGCTTTTGTTGAAAATTTGGGAAAATACCGAAGATATCATGGCGACAAGATAATGGATTTATTGCGAGCAATCAGAAACAAAAGTCACCATTTCAACGATGTTCCTGCTGTTGTTCGAGAAAAAATGGAACCCTATCCTGAAGGCTATTTGAATTACTTTACGGACAGATTCCCGTTCCTGTTAATGACTATTTATTATGTTGTCAAAGACAACCTTTCTAACGAACCAATGTTTAAAGGATTTTTTTAAATCTCTATGCGTTTATATGCACAAATTTTGCTATACAACTTGAGTTCTTTTTTATCACCAAGGTAATTCTCCATTTCAGCCTGATTTGGCTTTGTATTTATGTAACGAAAACCCCTTTAAAAGTATATATATTATAGAATTTGCTTTCTCTTTATTAATCTTTGTTGACAGAACCGTCTAACGTAGGAGGATGAGACTGTAATAATCATTGATATCGCTATCTATAGAAATAGATGCCAATTAATGACAATGGACCAATGGTCAAATAAATGTAAATATGCCCTTTCTGAACCAATAGGTTTCAGTAGTAGTTCAATTAGAAAAAAAATATATAAAAAATGATAAGATTTAATGGCTAGAACCAGGCTTTGCCTCAGACTGTTCTGAAGATTTGACCCGCTGCTCTTTCGTGGACCAAGGAAGAGATTCTAAAATGTTGGAAATTTCATCAGCACTAGCCTTTTGAGATCTGAAACAAATAGTCAACAGATCGTAAAGTTCCGGATTCGTAAAGGGATATGGATGCGTTTGATGGAAAGGATTTCTCAACTCTCTCTTGGAAACCAGCGTGGGTTCAGTGCATCCATAAGGGTCTTTCCTGAAAGGTTTATATCCATTTTGTAGTTCACCATTGTCAGCATTTTTCAATAGTTCGGGCTTTTTGTCGAATTCAACCGGGTCGATGCCAATGTAATGAAACCTATCTTTCGGGAACCCTACAGCCGCTCGATGCAGCTTTTCAAATCGGTTACTCTTAAAATCGTATCCCACAACTGTAATTTTAGATGGATAATGGCCAGTGAACTCGTAAAATCGAGCTATAGAAAACATCAAATTCTCGAATGAATCCTTGGCAAATTCTTCAACGATAACTCTTCCATCTAAACTCTGTCCGAGAGTATCCTGAATCATCTCGTCTCGCTTCTCCGCAACCGCCCAGTAAGAACCGGCTTCACTACGAGGCCCAGCAACACGCTGTGTTTCTCCACCCGAAAATACCAGTAATGCTGTTGGATCAGACCGTGCAACGCGCGCTGCTTTGGTAATATGAGATATGAATACAGCCGCGTAGTCAATATCGGTTTCAAAGCGTGAGAAATACCAATCGTCGTTAGACGTCCCGTCGTTGGTTCCTTTCCAGATGGCGTGACATGGTACTATGACAAGGTGCGTTAGTGGGGATGTGTCCTTGGCTGCTGGAACTGCAATTGGTTTGAAAGATTCCAAAAGCGTAGAGGCCGTTGTGTAAGTAGTGTATGAGTGTGGTGTGAACAGATACACTGTTGTGAATATGAGCACGAGAAAAAGTGAACCCACAAGGGTCTTCAGACCAAAACGGGGCATTGTGTTTCGAGTGAAGTAATGAGAATGTCCGAGTTGAAGAAGGAGACCCTTCGAAGAAAAGGTCGAAGCTGTGCTATACTATAAATGACACTAGTCAAAAATTTAAAAAGGAGTTACAAAATGAAGATGAGTGAGATCCTCGATCTAGATGCTACAGTACTGTACGAATAACCCTTGCGAAACAAGGCTTGAAAAGAATGAACCAAGTACTCCAAGTTACAGTAACTTAAATCATCGAATTTTAACCATAAATCTTACAAGATCAAAAACATTATTATGTACTAAGTGCTAAAATTAACTTTCTCACGAGCAATGAAAACCATCTGATATAAGATCATGGCTTGATCTAGGTTCGTTTAAAGAGTCTCTACGAGCATAATGTCAAAAACCTTAGTGACAATACAACCATAAAAAAGAGAATTGTCAAATGTGCTTAAATATGTGCCTAACACGAATTGTTATAATTTGATATGTTATAATATGTACAGAATATTGCCCTCTCATTTTCTCCCTTATACACACCCACACTCTTTTTCTTTTCCTTCATTATGCCGACATTTATTTCGTTTGAGGTTCGCCTTCATCTTTAGAAGGAGGGACAGGAACGTCGAAATCGTCGGTAAGAAGAGCTCGCAATGAGTAGTAATACACACCAGTAGCAAACCCGAAAAGTGCAGTTGCAAGAGTAACGTTCTTCCAGAAATATGGTCTTCGGGCTCTTAGAGCTGCTGGAGTCATCACATAGTTCTGACTGTTTTGATATGGTGATGGTTTAAAACTGAGCAACTAAATGTTAGAAACAAGACAAGGATACTGAGAGAAAAACAGGTTCATAAGGCAGATGGTACATACACAAATTGCTTCTCGTGTTGATTCATTTTGGTATTGTCGTCGTTATATAAATGGGTTATGGTGTGAGACTAAGAGGTTCTAGGAAAATAGAGAAAATATCACTGGACAGAGACAGGGTTAGGTCATTGTTTTTCCAAGTACTGGAACCGTCCCAGAAGGTTCTTATTTCCCAAACCTACAAACTGCCGGACTTTGATCAGCCATTCCACTTCAGCCCTTTTAAAAAAAATACCATCATGTCATTAGTACCCGACTACGACAGTAGTTCCGAAAGTGACACCGAGCCCCAAAATGTGATACCAAAAACGTCGCTCGCTTCTACAAAAAAATCAGCGTCACAAACACGCAAAATCATTATTGCAAGCGTGCCTACCAGTTCTTCAAAAGCGACCGTTAGTGCGACACAGAAAGAACTTGATCTGCCTGTTGATAAGTCAGTTTCGGTGTTTGGAAAACCTTCAATTGCATCATTTCTACCCGCTCCTAAAAATAGGAAGCACCATAAAGAAGACGGAAACGAAGAAGGTGTTGTAGTTTCTAAAGAGAGTACAAAACAACGAGTACTAGGTGGTGCGGTTCGAAGTACGTTCGACGGTGAAATTTCAAGCCCTGCAAATAATGCCGCTGAGTTAACAAGTACAGAGGACGTTGAACCGAAGAAAAAAATCGAAATCACAGAATCGAAAATCATTCCGGCATCGGTGCTGGCTCGCCGTGCCAAAATTGAAAAGTTGAAAAAGCAGGGCAAACCAATACCGCCCAACCTCATGGAGTTCGCTGAACCAGACCATAAGCATTCAGTCGAGGAACCACAGTCAACAACGCAAAGAGTAGAACCCACCAAGGTTCAAGCAAAATTTGACATGTCTTCAGTGCTTGGTATAGGAGCTGTCAAACCAGGTCCTTCATTACCTGACGCCGACGACGAACTTTCCGAAGACGAGCAGGCAATTCTTGCCCATGCAGTTCGTGTTCAAGACCACCGGGCACCGCCCAAGGAATCTCCTTCTACCCCAACCACCACAAACATTCTTGACGAAGTCGCAAAGTACGAACTGGGGAACAGTCGGAAACGAAATCAAGCCGCTGCTCAAGGCCCCAGCAAGGTTGTTGATTTCTCAATTGACAAATTTTATGAAGAAAACGAAGAACTTATTAAATCCGGGGAACTGTCGCAGGCTAAACTTCCGGTTCGTACGGTTGGGTCAGGTAGACACCAGCTGTCTAGTTTGATAAGAAGCGCAGAAGATAATAAGGAGGGTCTGGAGGAAATGTATATACAGAATAAGCGGACTAAAAGAGAAACTAGTAGCAAATATGGATTTTAGATATGACGACTCGTGAAACCATAAGTTAATCAATATCCCATCGTGACATGAAATGAAATTGAATGAAATGAAAAAATATATATATGTAGTTTATATGAATTCTTTTGCTGATTATAATTTGATATCCTTGAACCCCCATTTCTCGGTAATCTTACGACTGTACTTTCTCTTCTTAACCACAGGCACACGAGGCTCAATAAGCCCTCGGTCCTGTAATGATCTAAACCGCTCCTTAGTCAAGTTTCCTTCCGGTTTCAGCAGTCTCAACGAGTCTGTAAGTTCATCTGACAATTTGATTTCCAAAGGCATTTCAACAAACTGCTGGTTCTTGCTCTGCTTGTGAATAGACTTTCGTTTCAGTGTGCCAGAGTTGGCGGTTTGTAATGCTTTTTCAATTTGAGATTCGGCCTCTTTGAGGAGTTTGGGGATGTTTTCAAGGTCTCTAATTTGCTTTTTGAGATCTTTTACCTGCTGGACGAGCTTGAGGCGCTCGGCGTGTCGAGCTTCTTTGTTTCTTTGTTTCCGTTGTTTCTTTTTGTTCACTGTAGGTTTGTTGACGGAAAGACTGACTTTTTCATCATCGTTATCCTTTTCTTCTGCCTCTTTATCTTCAGCTTCTGGTTCTTCGTCGGTTTCGTCTTCACTGATTTCTCCGTTGTCATCAAAGTTTTCGATGATCAGCATGATTTTGTTCTTTTCTTCTTCGAGGGTCAAACGTCGCTTCTCTCGTTCGGCTTCACGGCTGTGTTCTTTTTGAATCAAATCCTGCCATGCTTCAATGGTAGGGTTGTATGATTTTCCTTCGTGTGGGAGTGCAACTGGTTCGACTTCAACGCGGCCTTTTGTAAAAG
The DNA here is from genome assembly GCA_030563945.1 of Geotrichum australiense. NCBI lineage: Eukaryota > Fungi > Ascomycota > Dipodascomycetes > Dipodascales > Dipodascaceae > Geotrichum > Geotrichum australiense. The sequence continues at coordinate 16,128 of JAJMKR010000027.1, read as the reverse complement.
GAAGTGGTTTCTTATTGAAAGTATCTGGGGCAACTGTTGCTGTATTATGACTTACGGCGGGCTTTAAATCTTGGATAAAGGATTTTTCGTCTTTAGCAGCAACGGGCTCGTCTCCCCATAAGTCGTACTTAGGAGGCTTGCTTAATCCTATTCGTTCAACAGTATTTCTGCTTGTTAGTGTGCTCTTACCAGCCCTGTTGAGTAGTTTCTGAACTTCTTTCTTTGATAGTCCTTCCTTCTCCTTTTTCGATGACTTGTGTGGAGGAGCCAAAGCGGGGACCTTTGATCTTCTAGCCAAGATCTCATCTGCTTTTAAAGGCTTAACATTTCTTTCTTCCTTAGGGACCAGGTTCTTATCACCATCCACGTCGACAATGAACAAGTCAGAATCCTTCATTTCCGTCATACTATCCACACCGACATCTCTTTGAACTTCACGCTTCGACTCCAACCCGACGTTAATTTCTTCAATGTCGATATTTTTTCTCCATGCTTTTTTGCCCTTTCTGGACGTTTGTTTTGTTTGTTTGGGGCGATTTATTTCCATCTTTAATTGTATTCCAGCACGGTGAAGTGGAGTGGGTTGTTATCAATTATGACTGTAAAAAATGGTGAAAAAGATTAAAAGATGGTGCCCAAAAAATAAAAAGTGTAATTGGGACTTTCTAAGGTTGGGAGAATTAAAAATTTTCCTGAGACTTGTTACTTCGATGAACCAGCAAAGTTAGAGCTTAAAACATAAATATTGAATTTGAGTTTTTGGCTTTAGAATTAACTAACTAAAAGCTATAGTATATTGCACATTTACTAAGTGTTAAAGCTGGGCTGGACGGGCATATCCAATGATAGCAAGGTCAATCAGTTCCTCCATAACTACACTTTCGTGCCCATTAATTTTTACAATATTCGGATGGCTCAGTGCCTTTCTTTTTATAAATGCCAATCTGCTATCAATGTAAATGTATATGAACATTTTCCAGGATTCTTCAAAAAACCGCTTACACTTTACTATTGTGTGTTGGCGATCATGTTCTAGATACTGACTGCCCTGCCAGTTGATTAAATTTTCATTATTATACGCTTTATTCAAATATTGACTAGAAATGATGATAGCCAATATAGTTTGGGGGTAGTGATATATGTACAAACATATACAAATAATACGGAACAAGTATGTTAAGTGTTCAAACTATCAAAACTTCCCACCAGTATTTCAAGAATAATTGTAGTAGAGAGACTGAATAGTTATCATAAATGGTTAAAATAATGATGCAAAATCGTGCCAAAGGCCGTATTGACACGCTTAAACTTCCATCCCTTACTTTCACCCCCACTATTTTCAGGTCTCGGGATGTTTTTTCCTATTTTATAGTACACTAATTCAGGGTCTATCAACATTTCTACTCGAGATAAGTATATCAGCTGTACAATACAAGAATACCTTTCGTGAAGAGAAGGCACTGATAACGGGTAGTCTAACGACAAAGATCCAAGAAAAATAGAAAAGCTACGATAACTAATGGAAGTCTTGAGACTAGCAAATCTTAGAACGTGAGAAAAAAAAGGTTCTGGAAAAGAAGTCCCATGAGAAGTCGTTGGTGGGTCGGCTAATATGCGATGGGACCTTAATAGCATTTTCGTAAAGTAAGGAGATGCACTTGCACAGGCTAATGTGGTACCTGCAATATCAAGTAAAAAGAACTCAGTATATCAATATTATTATACAAATTGAGACTGACGATTTTTGGCAATAAAAAATATGCATCACGACAACAATAACGCAGCACACCAATCCGGTATATCTTGTGGATTTTGTGCGTGAAACTTGAGTGACAGTTGAGTTACAGCGTGATAGAAAAGAATTTGAGCTAATTGCCCCGGTGGTTCGAAATATGGTCCATATCACACACCTATGATTGTAGTCAGTATTTACTAAAAACTATGGGACGGCTCTATAATATGATTGGCCTGTGCAGGGACCACAGAGTACTAGAACAGCATTCAACTAAAGTTGAATTTGACTACTGTTCAGAAATATTGAACTCATGCGGTTTCCAAAAATACACATGGCTTGCCAATCAATTGACTGTTCGCTAATTTTGCCTAGTCGAGTAATTCGTTTCGGGATCTTCACAAATATAAAACGGTTATTGACTACATGCAATACCAATTGAAGCTTCAATGCGTTTATTGATATATTCCATTTCCATGTTTACCCCCACTCACCTTCCCGATGAGCAGCACATAGAGATCTTCCCTCACCCACAACGCAAAGAGTGGCTTGTTTTTATGGTCAAGGCGATAAAGCAAAGTGTGGTGATACACATGAAGCGCAGCTGGCTCTGGCCCACATCTCAAAACGACAATCTTCCGACAGGTCCCGGATTTGAGGATTTATCACAGCATTCAAGCAGCACCACCAGATATGCAAAGCTTGTGATGTTAGCTACATTAAGGGATGGCGCTTTGCTCGTTTGTGAAATCAAGGCTGTTCTTGAAACGAGGGCACTTTTGGATTCATGCGAAAGGTGGTGGTGGGCATGGCAAATACTACGGAAGATCACTAAATTGTAACTTTTCGATAGATGTGTAAAGTTGTCATGCTTTGGATTACAAATCTGGTAAATCTATATCATTAGAAAGAATGTGTCTAAACTTGAAAGGCGGCGCTATTACTATTGAAATGCTTACATTTTACAGTTTTTCTCGTGAGTAGAAATAGATATACTCCATTTTCGGCCCTTAAATAGACAAAAACATATCCCGATGAATGATCTGTCAGATGGCTGACTTTAGCACTCAACCCCCCAAATATCAATGAACCCACATTGCACACATTCCTCAATTACACAAGTTTCTTTCTTTTCTCAGACCACTAAGATGTGGAGGTAAGAATATGCAATCACAAAAAATCCACATCACCTAGTGACTTTCCACTTACTCTCTGAAGACAGGTGATGATGAGATCACAGCCAACAACAAGGAAAACGAAACAAAACAAAACAAACCAGACCAGAATGGACTGTACTAGACTTCCGGGTAAACAACTAGCGCCGGACCAAATGATGTTTGTCATGGTGCAGTTGTTCTGATACACCTTCTGTCGTAAAAAAGGAAGAAATGAGTAAATGGGGTCAAATAATAATTGTTCGAAAATTTGAGGCTGGGAGGGAAAACCTCACTGGATTAGTGGACTTGCAATTGTCAGTATATAAAGTTGATCTAGAGATAAATCTAAATGAAAGTAGGGAGAACAACGTGCCTTGATATTATTACTATTTAGCATGTGGTAGATGGAGAGAAAGGTTTGACTTTGAAACAGGGCTAGTTGTAGAGTAACGTTACAAGGATGGATGTATCGTCACGTTGAGGGATCCTATGTGATACTTGCAACAAGGAAAACAATAAATGGGGGAGTGTATAGGGATTTAGTGATTTATGGAACACTTTGGGGACAGCAACAAGATCCAAAGACTAAAACAGGAGCAGAAACAAGAACAAGAATGAGAAGAACAAACGAGATATATCACGATATTTTGCCATTAACATCAGACAACTATTAACGTAATGCATACTCCACAACTGAGGTCTGATGAAATAACACAGTTGTCGTTGAATAAGAAGCCTATACGCACGATGGGGACAAACCCAATAAAGGCTGTATAAGAAACAACACCTTAGACTAACAAAAAAATCAAACAAATACCTTTGCCTTCTTTGTTTAGTTTATCTGTAATCTAGTCAAGCACACTCCAATCTAATCTAATCTAGTCAAGTACAGTTTTACTAACAATTGCACAATCCTAGTCTAGCCTTTCCTTGTACGCAGCTCCCTAACCCGATCCCTACTGTCTCTTTCTCAGGGATTCTCCTGCTTTCTGTCATTTTAGTTTCCTAAGTGAAACAACTAGCCAATGTGTTGTAACGTAGAAGCATCTTTGGAGTCTTCGATGGTCAGAGGGATTACTTCAAGTGTGCAAATGTCTAAAAGAATACAAGTGATAAAAGTTGGGTAGATTAAGCATTATTGTGCGCAAAGACATAAATAAATGTATCTTGATATCAGCTTCATGGGGGTCTAGATTATATCAGTATGACATTTGTTGTCTTCGTTACTTATCGGAGTGTAAATAAAAACTGCGATTTTCCTAAGATGATAATGGGTATTAATATTATTATCGTCATTACATGAATAAGTTTCAATATTGTTGATTTTTATTCACATGAGATGTCTCCAGACCATTCACTGACCCAAAAATATTTTGGTCCGTACATAATATAAACTTCAGTGTTTACTTTTTTGCCACCCCGTCGTAAACACACAATTAAACGTGCTGGTGTGTGCTAATGGGTGGGTTGGGTGGATGGACCTTATTCTCTATTTACCAATTGATCCTAGATTGAAGATTCTAACATTTAAGCTATACAGCCTACTTATAGTAATGACATTGTGAACTAAACTGCGCGTTGTCAACGTCATAATGTGGAGTTAAACTGAATTGGTATAACAAACATATACACTGAGTGAAAAGAGCCGTATTGTTTACTCTTATTATTTCTACAATCATGTTCTTTTATGGCCCTATAACAGACTTGTATACATGGAATAGATGGCTATCGTTGGTCATTTACACAAAATCTCTTGTCACAAGACGAGTGCAAGGCTAACGGGCCTACTGAAGTTGAACTGAGTCCGAGCCGAGTCTCCACTGTTATTTACAAATAGGTCAAACCAAAGCAAACCAAAGCAAACCGATAAATAGATATCTCATCATATTATATATATATCTTCAACTACTGGACCGCTCAAATGTGCGAGCTGCGAAGCGTCATTTGATACAGAACCAGTGGCCCTGTATTTTTGCCCCCACAATTTTTTAAAGAAGGTGCAAACATGATGCAAGAAACTAATAACGTACAAAACAGACCCTTTCAGCAGTGCAGAAACGAGTGGACAAAAACGAATTCTTTCTCCACGTCCGAGTCTACAATCAGTAGAATACATGAACAAGTCTTTTTAGCAGTCCATTGAAAAAGAGTGTTGATGTTTGGTTATTTCTCTGGTGATGAATGAATGGGACTAATGGTAACGGAATAAATAGAGACGACCTCGCTTCGGCATGAGAAAACCAGACTAAGGTTTTGGAACTTGCCTATGTATTTAGTATTCAGTATTTGCACCAGGTATATTATACATACCACAATAAGCTTAAAAGTTAAAATTGTGGATACCGACTACTGGGCTTCAACTGTGGTGGTGGCGATGGTTTAGATTTCATTCCACACATTACTATGAGATGGCATTCAAACTAACCTGTATACTTTAAGTACAATACGTTATCAAAAGACCTAAACCATTTTATGAGGAATTGATTAAACGACTAACAACATCACCACCGGAGGTTTGCGTCGATTCTGAATACTAGTAAATGTAAATATCTCGGAATAGTATATGACCGTGGCATATCGATATGTGGAGTGTGATATCGGTAGGTGGTTTAGTGGGCGAGCGATTGTTCGACTGAAACCAACCTTCTTTTTAGTAAACAAATGGACTTCTTTGATCCGAATTCAAGATTTTAGGCCATTATAAATAAATGTTTACACCAGAAATAATAACACAACAACCCAAGTGTCGCATTCCATAACATCATATGCCCATTTCTTGTTGTTGTTGTGATGGCTGAACCCGTTCATATCTTGCCCCCCTACTTTAGCACGTTACAGCCAATAGGATCCTCGATCATTACGGGTAGCAGTACATAGGAACATTTGCTGTAATACAGCAGCTCGAAGTCACACTATCCTTGTGATGCCTAAAACATTACCACGGTAGCATGGGCTGGTATCTAAGATTTGATTATGCATGCCGATACGGCTGGGATCGGAATATATTCTGAAGCTGATATCACATGGCAATTGGCTGTGTTTTACTGGTGGGTGCGCAAAGAGCGAGCGTTTGTGCGGATGTGATATCAAGTTCCAACTGCTAAAAGTCAAGAAAGTTCCTTAAGCCCTGGGAAGATAATAGGCGGAGACCAGCTTTTGAATATGAGAATTTCTTTTCCACGGGGGTTTATTTTTATTTTTTTTAATTTATGTAAGATCCACTGATTAAGTTCTAGTCAAGATCAAGATTAGCCAAAAAAAGAAAAAATATATTTTTTGTGACACAGCAAATGTGACGTTATAGCTTTTCTTTATCACATTGATTTTTATTGTGAGCAGGAAAACAAAATAAGGAAAAAGAAAAAACTCATATCACCTTTGATTGAGTTTGTTTGTATTAAGAATAGTAAAGTATAATGCAGACAACTGTGTGTACAGGGCTAACTGAGTTACTTCTATAAATTCAAAGAAGGTCCCCTATTTTTTTACAAAAAAAAATTTAGAATAATGTAGAAATCTCATCTTAATTAACCAGTTAAATTAAATTCATTATAGCATCTTGAACTCATAAATCACCTATTTTAATATTCAACTTATCATAAACATCAATCAATATCAACACTATACTTCATTCAATTAGTTTGTCAAGTTGTTAATTTAATACCCCATATCTAATATAATCACAGCTATCACCTAACTCAATTGCGATTCTATATTCATTCCACCAAATATCGTCGTTTCTATTTATTAACTTGTTGTATCATAACAAAACGCAACAATCTACCTATTCTTATATTCTTAATTTTATACTTTTTGAAAAACCACTTCTTTATTATTACTATTGTTACCAACACGTTATCCTGTTCATTTACAATGATGCAAGTTTAAACATTTAAACAACAGCATCAGATCAGAACAAGCCCCGAATATACAAAATGAATTCCAATACAGCATCTCAACTGCAAAAACCGAAAGAACGCAGAAACAGTCTTTTAACCTCAATCATATCAACTTCTTCGACATCAACCGACTCAGAATCAAGCGATATCAGCAGAGTTGAATCTTCCTCCTCGGAACCAAGCAGTATCTCAAGTACAGAAAGCAATGCCCTGAAACGAATCAAAACACGCAAACGGTTACTAGAACCATGCAGAGAATTACCATGTATTAACGACACCGATATAATCTCGAGAGAGCTACAGCCAAAGAATTCCTACTTTGTGCCCTTGAAGATTGACATGAGACTGAACCTCAATGCAAAATACGACAGCATTATAGACTTCTTGGAAGAGGTCGAAGGCCGCCGCGCCCTGGCATTCGATAGCATTATGGACTTGACGGTTACAGGTGGAAGAAAAATAATAATTCATAATGCCACAATGTTCAGATTCCAACGCATGGCTTGGAAATTTCTAAATGATCCTGACCGCGATCTCGTGATTGAAGAGATTCGACGACAGGTGATTGCAGAATGTGGTACAGTAGGCAAACTGTACAGGAGAAGGAAGAGCGTGGAGAAAGACTGCAATAAGGAAGCAGCAAAGGCACCTGGGGACGGGGTGGATTGTCACGGGAGAGAAAGAGAAAGATTTGACCCCAAGTGGTTTGTGAAGAAATACGGAGGTCAGACCTTTTTCAAATCAGAGCTGGACTCTTTGAGCTGGAGTGATTTTGGAAGGATTCTTCCAAACTGGAACTATCCCTTCTTTGAGAATGGGAGAATTAAGGGTTATGAATGGATTTACTTTGTTGAGAAGGGATGGTAGACTGTCCCTGATGCATGGGATGGTACATGAATGGATATCTTTAGCTTATTTATTTGATGAGAGTAAGAATATGAGAGATTGCATAAATCTATAAATATTTTCATTCATTATTTTTTTTTTAGTATTTATTTATTTATTGATATCATTTGTATTGGAATAAATTGGCATTGCTTATATAGTCGTTTGTGGAGGTGGTTGAAAGTGAGTGCAAGTCTTTATATGAATGATTATACAATGAATTCCTACATGAAATGGAATGGGCAAATCTATGTAGCCGCTGGCCACACAAAGGGAGTGTGTAAATTTGCAGATTCAATATTCAGTAGCCTTTTCAATATCCAATACACAACAACAATTTCGCTCTAAGAGAAGAAACAATAGACTGATCAACAACGACATTATCTATAAAGAAAACAGCTGCACTTATTCATATATCACAAACAATGCCAACTTCATAAGCTCATGGTAGCATTGGATCCATTTGCTATACTAGGTATTTTGGTTACCTTATTTATTCATTGTTAGATCTATTTGAATATTATACCATCTTCAATCCAGGTCCAAGTAAGAACAGCGAGCAAAGCACAATTGCCAGTATAGCCCACCAACACACATTCCCATGCACAGCCAAAACACCCACATCTATTGCCCGTACAACTACAAAGTACCACAACAATCATCCATCAAACCCGCATCACCACCTCAAAGCTAAGCACTCTATAAATCACAAAACCAGCCCAAATAAACGAAATAAAGAAAAAAACAATAAAGGAATCGTGTCCGGCCTTCCCCTTTCCATCTACGCGTGACTTTGTGTAGCGTCACATCGCCCGCGTACAAGGCGCGCACGCACCCTGAAGATCACGAAAAAAAAAAAAAAAAAGGTGGTACGGTAAGGTGCGAGATTTTTTTTGTGTGTGGGTGTGGGAAAGGTGGTGGTATGGATTGGACGCGATTTGCGGGAGACGATCTTGAGTTGAACAACGTAAAGCATACTGGTATATAGCTTTACTGTAGTATTCTGGAATCAAAAATTAAGGCACAAAGATAGTTTTTCTTTCAATACTACAGTATTAGTTTTCTTGTATACGCCGAATTTCAGGATATATGGGCTTAATTTACAATTTTGTGACTTACAAGTGGAAACAAGAATAATGAAATATAAAGCTAAAAGGAAAGCGATTTGCATCGTGGATGCGGATTGGCAGCTTTAGTACGAGCTCATCTCATCTTAAGTTTTTGAATGGTGTGTGATAGGGGTGATGCAGGATTGTGGTTGTTTCTTTGTTTCTTTAAGGTTGTTTTTGTCTTTTTGCTTGGACATGGTGGCAGTGGTAGTTTTCTTTTATATGGAGTGTGGGTTGCGGAGGAAGGTGGGATGTTGGTTGGGGTTGTGGTTGTGATGGAGGGGCTGGTTATGTAGAAAATGAATCGGTGTGTACAGATGTCTTCAGCTTATTGCATCGTGACATCTGCTTAAAAGTGCACGTAAGTGTATTGATTGTATCAATATCACATACTACACCTACTAAACCTGATACCACTTACCTTCTACTCTCCACACCAAATTAGAACACCACAAACCCACGATAAACGTAAACGACTCCCCGATAACCTTTATCTCTCAAAGACAAACACTTTATCGATAAGTTAACACAAATATCACCCACACACAACTCTCGCAAACAACAACGGTGCCCACTCCTTTTGTGTTTCAAAAGCCAACAATAACAGCCGGAAGTTGAACAATGGACGACTAAAGTGTATAATATAGGAAACAAGACAATGGGCTTATTGTAATGTAAGATGAAAAATATTTTTTTTTGCTTGTTGTCGTTGCTGTTGTGGAAATAAATTTTACTGGTATGTGGTATGAAATACCCTTGTCAGGGTTATTTTTTTCATCTTCCAACTAATCACTATTAGTCTATTACTACTGCCCCCGTACTTTTTGAAACAGGTACGGGTATGGTTGATTATGTTTGTGCAGTGTACATGAACTATCAACGCCTGAAATACTCACGCGCACTTCTTTTTACATATGTAAACACTCTCGACAAGTCACTTTTAATCAGACATTTTCTTTCACTGATGTTTCAGAGTATTCATAGAATCACCAAAACACACAACCCAAACGCCGACCACACCAGGCTTCTCCAAGAAAGTAACAGAAAAACTTATGAGTCAAGACTCGCAATACTCTACTACTGTCCGGTACAACCTCACACACAGCACCAGATTCAACTCCCTGCCGCTACCGCCCCTTTCCTCTCAGCCCTCACCAACCCACCCTGGCCCATCACACCCTTCCAGAACCTCTCAACCCAATCTACACAATGGAACCCTAACTGCCTGAGTCTAAACCTCTTTCATAAAAGTACCCACGGTACTTTCACTTTTGCTAGGCTCAACTCCATGTCCCAAGTTCTAAAACTCTGGAGGACAAAAAAATTAAGGTCGTAGGAAAGGTTGGGCTAGTCAAGGGGTTGAAAATGTGTGGCGTGGTAGGGTAGCAGTTGGACGGCGGCACGGATGTGGAGGGTATGAAGGGAGAGAGAGAAAGGGTAGGCTCTTTTTTTGGGGGTGTGTGGATCGGTTGGAGGTGGATTGTGACATGTGTGGTGAAAAAATGTTTGGTGGTAGAAGATACTTGTTTTTGGTTATGGGCGCGGTGGGTGATGGAGAGGTTTGGTGATTCGGGTTGTGTAGTTTGGGCTGAGAATTTTAGGTCATATTGTCGATATATGGTATCGAGAATGTTTTGATAGAGCAGCATGCACGCACAAATAGAAATTTTTGCAGGACTATGGAGGGAGAATTAAGTAGTACACACATCACATATAATTGACCGCTAAAGTGCTATAAAAGACGGTTATTTCAACTAATTTGAGAATATATGTAAACTCATACAGTATATATTATATCGTTATACTACTTTGGCAAGTCATTAAGTGCCGTTCTCGATTTTTATGAAAAAACCTGAATCTCTGCAAAACAATTTATTATTATCTAAAGAGCCAGTACATAATTCGCGAAAGACCTACTATTGCAATTGCTAACCAGAATGCGTTCGTTTCTACAAATTGCAGAAACTCCAACTCAGCTTTTTAGTAGTCAGTTGTCATGAATTGTACGGTAGCCTAATATCAAACACTTTCCAAGTTCTGGATGAAAACATTGGACAATGCATGAAAAGAAAAAAAAAATATCTATTGACGGTGATGACTTTCAAATATCAAGTTCATTGTACATTCTAAGCAAATACTTAAACATATTAAGATGCTGTACACCTTTAACATGATGTAAAGACAAAAGAAGATTTTTGGCTTGACAAAGTATCAAAGATCCACATCATTTTTTTTTTAAAAAAAAAAAAAATCGGCTAAAAAATGTCTGACACTCAAGTATTCGTAGAATAGAATTCTCTAAAGGACTTTGAGGGTAGATTGTTGTTACTTTTGACAAACTTTAGACCTGGCAAGTTTGTGTTGCTCCAGCTACTAAAATATCTATAATTTCAAAATACTTTGCATTTCTAAGCTTTTCTGTTTGCGTAAAAGTTCTTGATAAAAACCACTTTATTCAAGCTCATACGCTTTGACAGATCTATTAGATTGAAATTTAGGAATATAACTTATAATATTATTGGTATGGGCAAATGTGAATATCAGACAATATGGCAATACATACACATTTGTGAGCAATGGTATACTGGAAATGCAAATTTTGTCTGGAAACTAGAAAATGCTGGCGTAACATGTAATATAACAGTTTTGATATTGGCTTTTACATAAAAGATCTAGCGCACTTATTTTGAAAGCTTGTCTTTTGGCAGCATGTATTACACGCTCACTCAATACCAGCTTTTTGACATTGATCCATTTTTTTCTTAAAAAAAAGAACCTTTTTTATTATGTACCAAAAAATTAACAGCGGCTTACTTTTAAAAGATGTATACTGTATGTTAGCTATGAAAACCAATGAAAAATATTGTTGACATACTGTAAATTTAATGTAAATATTTAATGGCAAGAATGGACGGTGCTGTGTGTGGTAGTTAAATTAGGGTAAGATTTGATGATACTCTTTATCAAGGTTAGGGGGTGATATAGATTGATTGTAGTGATAAGGTTATTAAGGTACCGTTCGTACACATCATACAGGATACCATAACGATTTTACTCGACCTACAGAATATATCCATAAATAATGTAAAACTGTTGTGTAGATTAAATATTCTAACAAATTTAGAATATGCAGTGCTTTTTCCTGTAAATCTTTCTGTAAAATCAGCTTAATCCTAACCTTTCAATCAACATGTATAATCAATGCGTAATATAGTAAAAACGTTGCAGAGGTTTAGATTATAAGTCGATACTTATGGAACTGTGAAACAGTCCATATGCCAAGTTTATCTATAAGAATGACTCAAGGAAATGTTCAGAATGTTCTTCTGGCGGTGAATTAATAAATTATGTATGCCATCTTTATATTACAGATATGACTACTGTGAAAAATTTATATGGAGTGTAAACTGTACAGACGGATTACTAGACAAGCCAAATACATTCTGACTTTCCAAAAGCATGACTATTCAATAATTTTATAAATTTTACAAAAATCAATTGTGAGAGGTTTTCTTATTCACAGTCAGCTAATAACAAATATAATCACTGTACTTTCTCCTAGAGCAATATTCGAGTTGCTTCCCTTATTACTGACATTAATCAAAAAGTATCATATGAACGTGGTAAACATCTGTAGTGTGGTTGGAACTGGACACTACCCAAGAGCCATAATTCAGCTTGAAAAATAAACAGGTCAGCTGCAAAATGTTTGTGAGCACTTCACGGTTAGAAAAATCTAGCGTATGATGCAATCAACAGGTTTGCAATTGGTACTTTGGATTCTGAACGTTTTTGTTATGAGCTTTTTGTCTTTTTTCCCCCGACTAATTGCCTTGTCCTATTGGCAAATGTAGAAATAACACAAGTCAGTGCTCTTAAGCATAACGGGACATTGAAACTTCTTGGTGCTTGCATAATACTATTTCCGGTACAATGTAAAAATGAGTACCATAATACAACAAGAACAACGCAAATGCATATCATATATCGTTTGTAAAGTAGATCAACAATACACAATTTGGCACTTACTTGTCTGGCCTCTTGCCAATTTGAAAACCGCGTGTACAACTGGGAAAAATAGCTGAAAACCTTTGAGTGCGCAAAAAATGTGGATTAAAACAATTGCTGTTGTGAAACAAACTTAGAAAGCTGGCTTGTTCCGGGGCCCTTTGGTAATACTTTGGCTGTCAGAATGAGACGCAAGACTGAAGTTTGTGGTTGAAGAGAACGAAGATGTAGGCTATATATCAAACACAAGAAGAAAATTCTTCTTGCAACTACGCACTTTGTACCAAGGATCATGTTTTACTTGGAATTAGATAGATACTTAGCTCTTTTGTGTGAACAGTGAAGTATCGTAAAAGTTGTGGAATATGTAAAAATACTTGGGTGTACTTGAGTTTGTAAGTGCTCTCTCTCCAACATAGTGCCTAAATTGTTATTATGACCTTGTATGCATGGACCCAGAAAAGTTTGGGATCGTAAGAAGAATCTTCATCAACACTTAAACATTGCAAACTGTACTGAAATAACGTATAATATTTTACCAGAGTGAATAGATCAATATGAGAACTTTCAAAACTTGCCTTTATTTGCACACAATGTGTACAGCACTTGGATTCAGCAAGTTCAATATTTATAAGTATAAACATACGTACAGTGTAACGAAAGAACCCAAACATAACGCTACTACTTTTCGACAATTTCGTTACACCGCGTAACCATATTTTGAATATATACACTGGTTAAAAATGATGATTTGCATGCTTAGCACAAGAAGATATTGCTATGGTCCGTAAAGTGCACGTTTCTTGGAAAAATGACAAATTTCTTTCTTTGATCTTTTTCCTATTTTCTAGTTTTGTAATTAGCTACTACTAGAACGCTTTTCTGGTCTATATTATCAGACAATTCACGATTTTCTTAAAAATTAAATATATTGGTACGCCTTTTAACAAAGTGCAACAGGTTAAACCACTATTTTGAATAATAGGTCCTTACAAGGCCTTTTGCGATGCATCGTTTCGAACAACCACAGCCATCATCTACAAAAAGTTTTCAACGTTTGAAATTTTTATCGTACCCTACAACTTAGCAGAACTACAGTAAGTGTTAACATAAATAATAACAAAAAGGAGAAGACAAAATCTCCTTTAATTTTCTTTAGTATCAACATTTATTCGTTTTCACAGTTCATGTTTGTAGCATAAGCTATTCTAGTGTGCAGTACTTGTGTCTGGTTCAATCACACATTCACGCATTCCCTATTCAACCAATCTGCAAAAAACCGAAACTGCAGAATCCAAGTATTTGCTGCTCTTAAAGTTTATACCATCTATTCCATGTTTTATGTCAGACGTAATAGAGCACTTAAAATTTACACATTTAACTATACGACATATACCCTCCACTTCACCTTGCATATCCCAAATCCCACTATCCCATACCATTCTTTTCAACCCACGATAATTCTACGCAACCTTCACGGCCATTTCAAGACCCGTCACACATGAACCATCATCCTGTCTAAACCAAGAGAAATACAATTTGTGCAGGTCAAAGGACAAATTTTGGATAGAACTTAGGTCGGACTGGTTGAAAATAACAAGTTAAGATGCGTTTTTGGTTGGGTTGCTGGTGAAGGGAGTATACGCATATGGCGGGATAAGATGTTGGCTTTTTTTTTGTGTGTGTGTTTTTTTTTTCTGAAAAGTAAAAAACAAAAAAACGAAAAAAAACAGAAAATTTTTTTCTGGATGCACAGCCGTGCTGTTATTTCATTTTCCAAAAAAAAAAAAAAAAAAGTTTTCTCTGGAGAGTAACATCCCAATTTTTTTTTTTTTTTTTTTTTTTTTTTGAAAACATTAATCAACTATTAAGCAGCTTGTTTTTATTGTTGAAAATACACAAATAAATACATATATTTCGGGGTATACAAAGTAAATTTATTTTAAGAGATTTGACATTATGAAAGGATATGAAAGTTTAGGATTGGTTTTACGTAGATAAGTTTGTTTTGGTTATTGTTTTGTTTTTTCAAAAATAGACGTACAGCTTTGACAACAAATTTTTTTTCCAACTCAAGCCCCAAGCTTTCTTCTTTTTCGCTTTTGAGGGTCAATACCGCAATGCTCGACGGTGTTGACATGGTCATACCAGTAACCAGGAATTCTTGTTACGAATGAGCAGTATTCGGCCGGACATTCAAAATACCCGTTTTCATTTCTCGTTGAGTTCAATTCCACGCCCTTCTCGTAAATATCGAAGTGCTCATTTTTGAGAACAACCCGGATGTTACCAAAATGCTTGTTGTTTTTGTGTGTTTGTCGGTCAGCTATGGAACCAAAATGCTCGCCGCATGTTCGGCATTTGTAAACTTGTATTTGGTGCTCGGTTTTCTGATGTCGTCGAAGTTGGGTAGGTGTTTTGAATGTTTGGGAGCAGTCACAGCAAGTAACACTGGACTGTGTAGGATTTGTGCTGGAACTGAGAGATGGTGAGTTAGGTGCGTTAGTTTTTGATCGAGACCTTTTCGTCTGTTTTTGTGATTTCGGTTGTGGTTGTGTTGATGTTAGTTGTGGTGACGAAGGTGGAGGGGTGGATTCTTTATCATCATTGCTTGTGTGGAATATTGTAGATGGTGTAATTGGAGCAAGTTTCAAAGATTCATCATCGCTCTGAGGCGCACTTGTTACTTTTGGCATATATGAAGAACTTCGAAAGACCGAGTCTGGCTGAGCGACCGACGATTCAGGCGCCGGTAAACGAATATTATTTTTGTGATTTTCATATTGTATTTTGCAAAAAAAGAGTGATTCCAGCGTCTTAGCAGCAAGAAAAGAACTCCTTCTTGTGTATTCGTAATCGTTTTTGTCTAATTCTTCGCTGCTAATTTCGTCATCTACAGCACAATTTGTTGAGTCATTGCTGTCACTATGTTGGTTTTTAATGTTTAGCAAAAGTTGCGATACTGAACTTAGTTCGAGATCTGGAGATGTGGGAGTAGGTGATAGTAGTGGGACTAGAGTTTGATTGTGGTTGTAAGTTGGAGAAGTTCTGGATCCTGAATTGTTTGAAGAGTTTGGAGCTTTCCTGCTCAGATGGAACAGTGCCAAACAAGCGTCAGAATGCAGTTTTTCCTGTAGAGCAGTTGACATGATAGTAAAAATATAAAGATGGCTTTTAGTAGAGTTAGTTGATATGTACAGCAAGAATATGGAAGAGGTTTCAAAAAGTAATGAATTAAGAGAAAGAAAAGTAAGAAGAAAAAATTTTTTAAAAATAAAAAAACTAATATTGATGAATAAATGAATAAAAAAATGGAGAAAGTGAGTGTCCTAAAAAAA